>JAFEMH010003912.1:15000-238425 GCA_022495995.1 Adenophora triphylla var. japonica | reverse complement strand
GTAGTCAACACACCAAATTCCAAGTTCATCTGTGTCCAAAAATTAGGAGGGAACATGGACTGAGGTCTGAGAAAATTGCTACTGGACAGCAACTTCTCAAGAAAGAAAATATGAGTTTTAAGGGGTTTTGCATCCATGCTTGTCCCCATTTCCCTAGGTTTTGGTTAGTGATCACTAGACATTTTAGTGAGTAGAAATCAACTATACCAAACCATCCTTGGGGCCCATACATTAGGACTAAGCATTTCATTTGCTTGCAGGGAGGGGGAATTTTTACCCTTTGAAATCAAGATTTAGTGCTTGAAAATGGTTTTTAGGGTTTTTGAAAGTGCATTTTTGCAAGTAAGAAAGAAAAGCTTTGAAAATAATGTTGATCTTTGTAGAAGATCATCCATGGAGATGGTCTTACCATGGTGATCTTCTTAGATCTAGAGCAAGAGAAGATGAAAGAACTACATTTTGTAGTTTGAAGATGCATGCATGGATGAGATTTAGGGTTAGGAAGAGGAGGGTTTACCAATCTTCCTTGTGTTCTTGAGTGTTTGGCTTGAGTGTATGAGTGTTTAGGGCTTTAATATGAGAGTGAGTGGATGAGTATGAGTTGGGAAAGATTGGAGAGAAAAAAGGTGACAATTCTTGAGAATTCTCCTTGTTTTCTCTCTATATTTCGCCAGAGGTTCGATTGCATTTGTGTTCTTCCTCCTTATTTTTGTATTTGGAGGGCTCAATTTATAGCCCTCTGAAAATTACATACTTGTCCGCGCGGATAGGATCGGGCGGCGTGCCTTTGTTCATTAAATGCGGCTTGACTTTGGACAAGAAGAATAATCTTTTTCAAAATTCAAATTAACCGGCCGAGTTTTTGTTTCCGGCATTGCTATATTTGGTTTTCTTCTTTTGTTTTTCTTTTTGAGATTCTTTTTAAGGTTTAACCTTAAATAACAATGCCCATTTTACCCTCGCTTTGTTAGAAATGTTAGGATAGTTAGGAATTGTTAGAAATGTTATAACTTTCGTTAATTTTCTAACGAAAATTCTAACAAGCTCAAATTGGAGCACTTACGGTAGCCCCTCGGCGACGGCGCTTTCGAAGGAAGCGGGGTCGTCGATAAAAGTAGGCTCCATATTTGGCGGGATGATCAGTGATCGGGTGGGTGAACCTAGCGATAGAGCTACCTACGTATCAGGAATGGGAATCAAGCCTTCGATCGTAGTTCGGGTCTTTGACCTGGAGATGATGGCGTTTTAGGTGCCTCGAACACGATGAGCGAGATTCTACGATCGGTTCTTTGGAAAGAAACTTCTGTGAGGATAAGAGATGACCATTTTTGGTCGATGGCTATCAGCTCTGTGAGGATAGGAATGACCATTTTCGGTCGACGGGTATCCGCCACCCTCTGTGGGGATAGGAATGACCATTTTCGGTCTCTGCTGGGGATGATTGCGATTTATCGCTTTCTAGTGATAGCGTCTTAGGTGCCTCGAACCTTGGAGATGGCGTTCTAGGTGCCTCGGACCTTGGAGATGGCGTTCTAGGTGCCTCGAACCTTGATGGCCTTTTAGGCGCCTCGGACCTTGATGATGGCTTTTTAGGTGCCTCGGACCTTGATGATGATGGCTTTTTAGGCGCCTCGGACCTTAATTTGAAATGGCCTTTCGGTGGACTTTGTGGCTGCTTAGAAGGAGAGGGTGGCCGTTTTGGTCGAGGGCTGGACTAATGATAGGCTACCTACGTATCCCTAGTGGGAATCAAGCCCTTTCGTAGTTCGAGTACTACTCGAGATTCCGTTGGCTTTTGGGATTAGTTAACTTTCTTTGGGGATTTCGTTAGCCTTTCTTTGAGGAAAATCGAGACGTATTCGTGCAGGAAATCGGTCTTACGTTTGACGGCTAGTTGGATGATTTTGATGAAAGATACGGGATCTCGTTATCTTTCTCGGGGCACTCGGTCTTACGTTTGTGCTTAGGAGTAATTTTGATGAAGATACGGGATCTCGTTATCTTTCTCGGGGCACTCGGTCTTACGTTTATTGCTAGGGGTAATTTTGATGAAAGATCACGGGATCTCGTTATCTTTCTCGGGGCACTACGGTCTTACGTTTGGCTTAGGGGTAATTTTGATGAAAGATACGGGATCTCGTTATCTTTCTCGGGGCACTCGGTCTTACGTTTGGCTATAGGGGTAATTTTGATGAAAGATACGGGATCTCGTTATCTTTCTCGGGGCACTCGGTCTTACGTTTGATTGCCGGAGGTAATTTTGATGAAAGATACGGGATCTCGTTATCTTTCTCGGGGCACTCAGGTCTTACGTTTCTTTAGGGGTAATTTTGATGAAAGATACGGGATCTCGTTATCTTTCTCGGGGCGCTCGGTCTTACGTTTGGCTAGGGGTAATTTTGATGAAAGATACGGGATCTCGTTATCTTTCTCGGGGCACTCGGTCTTACGTTTGGCTAGGGGTAATTTTGATGAAAGATACGGGATCTCGTTATCTTTCTCGGGGCACTCGGTCTTACGTTTGGCTTGCTTAGGGAAGATTTTGATGAAAGATACGGGATCTCGTTATCTTTCTCGGGCGCTCGATGCTACGTTTCTTACTTAGGGGTAATTTTGATGAAAGATACGGGATCGTTATCTTTCTCGGGGCACTCGGTCTTACGTTTGGCTAGCAGGGAAGATTTTTGATGAAGATCACGGGATCTCGTTATCTTTCTCGGGCGCATCGGTCTTACGTTTTTGCTGCTAGGGGTAATTTTGATGAAAGATACGGGATCTCGTTATCTTTCTCAGGCGCTCGGTCTTACGTTTGGCTGCTTAGGGGAAGATTTTGATGAAAGATACGGGATCTCGTTATCTTTCTCGGGGCACTCGGTCTTACGTTTGCTGCTTAGGGGTAATTTTTGATGAAAGATACGGGATCTCGTTATCTTTCTCGGGAGCGCACTCGGTCTTACGTTTTTCTTTGCAGGGGCAATTTTGATGAAAGATACGGGATCTCGTTATCTTTCTCAGGGCACTCGGTCTTACGTTTGGCTAGCAGAGTAATTTTGATGAAAGATACGGGATCTCGTTATCTTTCTCGGGGCACTTTTCGGTCTTACGTTTGAGGCTATAGGGGTGATTTTGATGAAAGATACGGGATCTCGTTATCTTTCTCGGGGCACCTTCGGTCTTACGTTTATTTAGGGGGGTAATTTTGATGAAAGATACGGGATCTCGTTATCTTTCTCAGGGCACTCGATCTTACGTTTGACTGTAGGGGTAATTTTGATGAAAGATACGGGATCTCGTTATCTTTCTCGGGGCACTCGGTCTTACGTTTGGCTAGCAGGGAGTAATTTTGATGAAAGATACGGGATCTCGTTATCTTTCTCGGAGCCTTCGGTCTTACGTTTGGCTAGCAGGGGTAATTTTGATGAAAGATACGGGATCTCGTTATCTTTCTCGGGGCACTCGGTCTTACGTTTGACTATAGGAAGATTTTGATGAAAGATACGGGATCTCGTTATCTTTCTCGGGGCACTCGGTCTTACGTTTCTTTGCTAGGGGCAATTTTGATGAAGATACGGGATCTCGTTATCTTTCTCGGGGCACTCGGTCTTACGTTTATTTAAGGGAGTAATTTTGATAGAAGATACGGGATCTCGTTATCTTTCTCGGGGCACTCGGTCTTACGTTTGAGTAGGGGGTAATTTTGATGAAAGATACGATCTCGTTATCTTTCTCGGGGCACTCGGTCTTACGTTTGGCTAAGGTAATTTTGATAGAAGATACGGGACCTCGTTATCTTTCTCGGGGCACTCGGTCTTACGTTTGTGACTATAGGGAAGATTTTGATGAAGATACGGGATCTCGTTATCTTTCTCGGGGCACTCGGTCTTACGTTTTGCTAGGGAGTAATTTTGATGAAAGATGCGGGATCTCGTTATCTTTCTCGGGGCACTTCCGGTCTTACGTTTGGCTGGGGGAGTAATTTTGATGAAAGATACGGGATCACCGTTATCTTTCTCGGGGCACTCGGTCTTACGTTTGGCTAAGGGGCAATTTTGATGAAAGATACGGGACCTCGTTATCTTTCTCGGGGCACTCGGTCTTACGTTTGAGTATAGGGAAGATTTGACAAGGGGCGACTTTGGTTAACTTTGATTAACTTTGTCAAGTTAGGGTAGTGCAGAGTCACGAAATTTTAAGGGGCAAAAGAAGGTCATTTGACCCTTGCAAATATCCGCGGATAGGGATGGAAAGAGTCGGGGGGTATTAATGGGGCCGACGCCCTTCTTCTTCCCATTCAATTTTTTGAACACGAGACGAGAGAGGAGAAGACGGAGCGCCATTGTTGGCCCACAAGGCTTCAAAATTCGTCCGATTTCTTCGATTTTTTGAGCAATGGAACACAGGGAAGGCGCTTTTCAAGGCCAAGGGCGTGGTCACATGGCGGAGAGCGGTGGAGCTCGTCGGATGAGGAGGCATTACAATCTTTCGCAATCGGTCGAGGAGGAGCATTACCCCGATGCTTAGCAACATTGGGCTTCGGATCGCATCTCCGAGCGGTATATTTGAATCCTCTTGATCCTCTTATCGATTTCTTGCTTGAAATTACGTTGATTTTTGAATTTTTTTTTGAATACTTGGCTTTGAATCTTGATATTGATGATTTGCATGTTGTAATAGAGTATGAGTAACCCAAAAATGTGCATTTTGCTTGGGAAAAGAATTGGCATTTTGCCACATTTTTTGATTCGAAAATTGCATGTGAAAATTCGAAGAATTGTGATTTTTTGAAATTGAATATTGCATGTTCTTGATGATGATGATTTTTTTTTTTGAAATTGAATTTTGATATTGATGAATGATGATGCAATGCATGCGTTTGTTTAAGAAGAATGGGCATTTTGCCACTGAGATGTAATGTATGTTTAGGATTTTTTTTTTTGAAAAGTGGGACGGATTTTTCCTCCCGTTGCATGTAAGATGGATGATATG
Organism: Adenophora triphylla var. japonica; assembly: GCA_022495995.1. Taxonomy (NCBI): domain Eukaryota; kingdom Viridiplantae; phylum Streptophyta; class Magnoliopsida; order Asterales; family Campanulaceae; genus Adenophora; species Adenophora triphylla. The sequence continues at coordinate 233,439 of JAFEMH010003912.1, read as the reverse complement.
CATGTATGCATTTTTTGAAAATGGGACGGAGTTTTACTTAGTAGGAATGCATCCTTTTTTTTGATGAATGCATTGGGACTTGCAAATTGTTTTCTTTCATGCGAGAAAAATGGGGCTATGCTCATTGTATCTTTGTTTATCTTTGTCGAATTTTTTTTTTTAATGTAAATGCAAATGCAATCTTTTTGACATTTTCTCTCTTTTTTTTTTACGGGGCGGAAACCGTTTTGTGGCCTTGGTGAACAAGATGAAGACTCGAGGATCGGTGGAGTACAGTGATTGACTTGTGGGATCAGGCTTCCCGAATGCGGGCCGAGGAGCTTTGCCGAGTCCGAGGCAGTTGTTGTCGAGACGGGGCTCACGGGAGTTCGTCGAGTGCTTGAGGGCTGGTCAAGTTCCTAAGTGCAAGGAGCTTGATGTTTGCTACAGCGCGAAACCTTTGGTGGGGCCGCGACCCACACCTTTCCACTTCTTAGGGCGAGCGGCTATTCGCCTTCGACTATGCTGCGATCACGGAGTGCGTCCTTGATGGGCGCGGCATTGAGTGGAGAGATAGCTACGGTGACGCGGACTGCGGGACACCTTCTTGGATTTTCCCCTATTCCCAAAAGGGGATGGGGATGGAGTATGCCGTGGTCTACGGCAAGATCGTGGAGACATAGCGGGTTCTGAGGGTGAGGGAGGATGAGTTTAGCGCCGCGGCGGTTGCTAGGTCCTTCCTGTGGTTTTACTTTCTCGAGCACGCTCTTTGGTCATCTTTGAGGGACGGCGGTCTTTGCCTTCTTTGAGGTCCTTGGAGGACATGGAGACGGTTGGGAATATTTCTGGGGAGCCGAGTGGTGAGTGTACTTCGCTCTTGATAAGTATTAGGAAGAGGCTGTGAGCTCACTGTCTTGCTTTGAGTTTGCTACGGAGGTATAAGCTCTCTTTTTGCTTTCCCTCTTTCCTTTTGAGCACGCACTTTTATTTGCACTGGAGTTGATTGGATTTTTACCTTTCGCGGTATGGGCGTTGGAGTTTTTCCACGTCACGGTGTGGAGCGGCTGAGGCGTACGTCGGGCGTATCCGGCCATGCGGTCTTGGTCCAAGCATGCCGGGGAAAAGATAAGCTCAGGGGCGTACGACTCTCGAGTACGCGGATTGCCTTCCTTTGACGGAGGCCGAGACGGATGAGGGGATGATATTCTTCCCACAGGATCGCTTTGAGGTAGCGCAGTGAAGGGCGAGATACGGACGGTGCGGCGGAGGATTTTGAGGGTTTGACTTGCGATGCATATTATGCAGGAGAGAGGGTGACGCGCCGGCATGGCGTGAACTCGCCTTTGAGGACACCGGTGGAGCCTCCCGCCGATATGATGCACCAGAGCGATCGGTCAGTGACTGGGATGATTACAGAGCGAGGTCGGCACTTCTCGGACTTCGTGGCGATCGAGCCGTATGCGACGTTCGTCTTGAGGAGGCGAGGATGCCTCGAGGTTTTGGAGAGGGAGGGGCTTGGGATCCGCGGTACCCTCGGACGGATTTTCCTACATCCCGGGATGGGGTCCGATTGAGGGTGCGGATCCCTCGGCCGAGCGGCTTCCACGAGGCTTTCCGGCCTCGTCAGGTATGAAGAGTATGGCTTCACCTTTTCCCCTTCTTTTCTTTCTTTTGTTTCATCATCTCTAGCATCACTTCTTTTTTTTTTGACGCTTTTGCTTTTGTGCGGTTTTCGGAGGTGGTCGTCGAGACAGCGAAGCAAGTGATCGGGCAGAGATTCATACGGAGGATGGTTTGCTTGCGGGGCACCTCGGGCTAGAGGGCGAGGAGACCACGGCCGGCACTGTCAGACGGGAGAGCTTCTCTATTCCCTCGGAGACTTCTTCCGAGACCCCTCTTTCTCCTCTCATTGATCACCGCGCGGCCTTTGCCTTCGGATCACGTCATTCTTGAGGATCCGTACGGGCGGACACGTACAGCGGCATGGTGGGTCGTCTCCGTATGTTCGGGAGTCGGACGCCTTCACCTTCGGATTCGATTTCTTCGGGGATGCAGGTTTTACCCTATCGAGTGTGCCGGTTGGTCAGACGAGCCTCTTTACGGAGATGAGGACGATTCGAGCCGAGACTTTCGGGGCTCCTGACGAGAGCGGGCCCGAGTCGCAAGAGGGGCGGGGAGACATCGGGTGCTTTGGAGACTTCCGATTGATTTTTTTTTTTTTTGAGATTTAGATTTGTACAGATCATGCACATATTTTTTTTTTTGGATGTAATAATTTAGGATTTTATTTATGTTTGTTTGTTTTTTTTGTACACTCTCTTTTTTTTTTTTTGGAATGTAATAATTTAGGATTTTATTTTATGAATGCAATGCAATATGAATGCAGTGTTGCATGAGCCTTGGTTTTTTTTTTGCAAGGGTGTTTGGTATATGGGTGGTTTGGGGAGGTTTTTTTTTGCACAAGTTTCGAACAACGGGACGGAATATTCCTCTTTTGGTGTAGCGGCTTGGTACATTGCAAATTTTTGGGGAAAGCAATCCCATCCGCGCGGATAGGGGCGGCATCGACGAGTGTCCTTTAATTTTGGTCGAGACACAGTCTTGCTTTATTTCAAATTCAAATATCCTCTTCAACCTCCGGCCCAAACGGCCATTTTCGGGAGAGAGAGAGAAAAACCATGGAAATGGCCAAAAATTCTCCAAAATTATCCAAGAAAGGCAAATGTTGTTCTTTGAAAAGTTCAAGGAGTGGTGTAGGGAGATCATGCACGAGAGAAGATCGTTCTTTGAAGAAAGGTACAAGGTACGATGCTTGTGGTCTCTCGAAGAATTGGTTCGGATTATGACCTCTTGAGAGCTTCTTCTTCGTTTTGGGATACTAGAAGGCATGTCTTTTGCCTTTCCCTCAACGAGATTGTTCCGATTGTGGAAGAATTTCGGGCCTTGCTTGGAGGTCCGGAGGTGGAAGAGATAAGCGGTCCCTTTGCCGGAGGAGCTTCTTTTGTTTGACAAGTTGTGCGTCCTCCTTCATCTTTCCCCGGAGGAAAGCAGCGCAAGGTATGATCCAGCGGTCCCGATCATTTTCGATATTTCCGGTCTTCCGACAGATTTAGGGGCCTAGGCTTGGTGGATGATGCCTATTAGGATGCCTTTGCACTTTGTATGTTTGGCACCTTTGTTCATGGTTTATTCCTTTGGAATTTGCCATCGATCTCTGTGGATGTTGTCGTTCATTTGTCGCACAGGCGAGAGATGTCGTTCCTTTGATTCTTGGGGAGACTTTTCATGCTCTCGGCAGATTAGCTACCGGACGGCGGTACATGCACAGAGGCGGCCCGTTCCTCTTGACCACTGTGGGCGATGGAGGCGTTTGGGGGTTCTTCGGGGAAACCTACGATATGATCGAGGCCTTGGACTTTTGCCGGGAGAGGTGTCGATGTAGATTTTGATGATCGGGGGCTCGTGGGCAGCGTTGGATGGCGGGTCGCCCAGGGCTGAAGATATCGAGATGGTTGGTGCCTCATTGGCGGGTGGAGACTCGCGAGTGCTTCGGGGCCGGGTCCCATGTGGTTATGCTTCCGGGGCTTTCTCGATCCAGTTTCTACATTCCGGCTGCGGTCACTGAGACAGGTTTGGCTTGGAAGCGAGGTTCCTTTGGAGGGTTTTGATGATATAGCCACCGGGGTGGTGGCTCCTGTTTCCATGGATGATCCCTCGGTGTTTCCATTTCTTTCCAGTATGGAGGTACGATGCCTTTCCTCCTCGGGTCATTCTCGGGCGTCAGAGACCGGTGTTCTGACCACTTGAGTACTGGATTGGTACGAGGGCATCAGGAGAGACTCGAGGTGGCTATTTTGAGACGGCGTGAGGCCATTGTAGGTGCGGAGGACGGACGGCCTGTTTACGAGAGGAGGAGGGCCGAGGCGAGGCCAGCCCTCATGACAGGAGCGGAGGGCGTGGCGGTTATGAGGCTTACGTCAAGAGACGAGGAGAGGAGGGCTCCTATGCTACCGGCTAGGTTACGGGAGATGAGGGATGACGCTAGGGCTACTAAGGCCACTGACAGGCAGTTTGATAGACCACTGTCCCTATACGAGCTTGGTAGGAGGAATACCGACATTTTCCGGTTCGAGAAGAGAAAGACTCGGAGGGGAAGAAGAAGGGAGAGGCGATGCGAGTGGCTTGGAGTGACTACGAGGTTTCCAAGTATCCCTTTCTTGCCATGACGGACACATTAGTTTGATTATGTATCTTAGTTTTCTTTTAGCGAGGTTGCCGGTTGTAGGAATGAATCGGGCTTAGACTCATCAAAGAGCTTTTAACTTGTAATGAATATTTGAATTGCTTTAGAGTTTTCGAGAGCGCTTTCATGAGATCCACGATCAATTGTATTGATGCCAAAGTATGGCTTTTATTTGTGCTTTAGACCGAACCGTTTCATTTGCCTACGTTCCCCTCATTTTGAGGAGCTCGGGTCTTCGTAGTTCAACCTGGTGAACTCTTTTTGTTTTTTTTTTTTGTTTGTTTTTTTTTGGTGCAACCTGTTTTTACCTAGGCCGCCCTTTTCGGGTTTCTAACCTAGTTGGGTATTACTCTTTTAGCACTCTTTTTTTTGTTTTTTTTTTTTTTTTTTTTTTTTTTTTGGTGCAACCTGTTTTTACCTAGGCCACCCTTTTCGGGTTTCTAACCTAGTTGGGTATTACTCTTTTAGCACTCTTTTTTTTGTTTTTTTTTTTTGTTTTTTTTTTGTTGTTTTTTTTTGTTTTTTTTTTTTTTTTTTACGCGTAGTATATGCGCGGCTTGTCACCATTCCTTTGGGTGTACAAAGGGATTCCGTCGAGGTCTGCAAGTTGCATGGCGCCTCACGGAGAAAGATCTTACGGGACTACATATGGCCCGACCCATACGGGCTCCCATTTGCCGAGAGGGTTGATACGGGTGAGGGCTTTTCTTTTAGAAACGAGATCACCTTCTCGGATCTCCCGATGCTTTACTTTCTTGTCGAAGGCTCACGGCCATTCTTCCTTGGTAGGCCCCGGATGTGTTCCATGGCCTTCGGTCGGCGTTCGTCCGGTAGGGCCGAGTTCATCATGGCGACTCGGAGCCATTCGACCTCGTTGATTTGGCTTTCGAGCGGTATACGGAGCGAGGATTTCCGGCTCGATTGGGAGTACGGCTTCCATTCCGTATGTGAGGGCAAAGGTGTTTCCCGATTGCCGTTCGGCGATGTTACGCAGCCCGAGTGCCGGGTGTAACTTCTCGGGCCAATCTACGCCTTGGACGGCCATTTTCCGGATGATATTTTCGAGTCTTGTTTCTTTGCTTCGACGGCTCCGTTGGTTTGGGCTGTAAGGAGATGACTTGTGACGGGTTATTCGGAATTCCGCTGAGCTTTTCACATTCCCCTTCGAAGTGGGATCCGTTATACGAGATGATTTGGTGAAGCAACCCGTATCTGCACATGATGTTTTCTTTGATGAAGAGGGCGACTTTCTTTGAATTGAGGATTTTGTAGGATTTTGCGAGCATCCTTTCCACTTCCTTCGAAGAAATGACCAATCTGCGTCTCTTTAGGCTCTTCCGCGGTTCCCAAATTCACATTCGTCAAAATCTCTTCGGCGGCTTGGGCTCGATTCTCCTCTTCTGGACAACTTTGCTTAAAGATTTTTTTTTTTTTGTTGTTTGATCTTTTTTTGTTTAATGTATCTGCTTCTTTATCTAATGAATTATTATTAAAAAATTTTTTTATTAATTAATTCATCATTAGTTAAAGTGGCAATCAAGGGATACTCGAAAGGTTCGTCATTTCATTGAAAACGAAAGGGAATACGGTGCTTGCTACGGACTCGTAGTCTTCGGGCGTAAGGCCGCGGACGACCCTAGAGACTCGATCTTAACGAGAGAGAGGCGGGAGGACTTGTCCTAGATTGACACAAAGGGACGGGGTACCAATCCAAGCTTGGTGATCATTTCCTCCTTGGTCGCGGACGGGCTGAGAGAGTTTCCCAATTCTTTAGCGGCATCGCTATTGGTGGCCTCATGACTCGGGAAGCTGTCTTTGTTTTTGTTCTCCTTTCTCAATTGCCGCTATCATCTCTTGGAGTGAGCCGAGATCAATCGGGTGCGGCACCTGGACTTCTTCTTCGAACAATTCTTTGCATAACCGAGACCATCCCAACCATCGAGGAAATTCCGTGGCCTTAGCTTTTGGCCTTTGTCGGTTCGAATTCGGGTTTCGGATCTTCTGGGCGGGAGGAATAGTGGTTGTGAGTTTCTCGGCTGTTCCACCGAGTCGGGCACGCCTACGAAGGTATACTCACTCTTCATGGTAGTGGTAGCCCCGGGTATCTTGGGTAGGTCCGGGAACATTCTACGGACCGGGTTAGCCTTGGTTCCTCTAAACTTGTTGAGGCTATCCTGTAGCTTTAGCCATCCTTCCTTAGGAGTGGGCTCTGTGATGTTTCCTGGTTGTGTGGGACCCTTTACAAAGTAGTCGGCCAAATTAGGAGGCGAAGGGGAGAGATTTAGGGTTGTCGGCGGGATCTTTCTGTGGCGGCTTCAAATCTCTTTCCCTTTGCGGTGTCATTTGGGAGGCCTCATATCCGGGTCGTGGCGAGTATTTTGTCCTTTTACTTCGATGAGTTTGAAAGTTCCTTGTTGGCGCTTCCCCAGGCCAGAGGCCGAGGTAGATAGCTCATTTTCTCATCATTTTCAAGACGGTGGGATTTTATCAGTGACCGTCGAGATCTATGTTGCACACTTGGGCCTTGGGAGGCTCGGCCAGTGAAGCTTAGTTAGCATGTGACCTTCCTCGTCATGTTTGATTTCGAGAATAGGTATTCCGCTGTATCTGTGCCCTCTAAAGTGACTAAATCCCCGTAAATGGTCGTCGAGATCCCCATTCGAGACGAATTTCACACCTTTGGTGGAGGCTTGAGGCGACCCCTTTGACTTGGTGCGGCCAAGGTCTTCCCGACGGGGCATTGAAAGTAATCGGGATGTCGATAACCTGGAATTCCACAGGTATCAATTGCATCCAAACCGAGAGGTCTAAAGTAGCAACTCAGAGGACTTCTCGGGATGTTGAGTCGTAAGCTTTGGACTTGTGAGAGAAGAAGGCTTCAAGTCCGTAGTCTTGATATCAAGCAAGCTCATGATCTTTCTTTGGAAGAATGTTCATTAGGACCCATTATCAACCAGGACCCGAGGGAGGCGTCGTTCATCCAGCGGGTGTGATGAAGAGAGGCTCATTATGATCGGCCCCAAATTGAGGGAGGTCGAGATACAGAGAAAGTGATTATGTTCCCGTAGTGGATGTTTCCAATCGAGGCCGCATACATCATCGGGAGTAGCATCGATAGGCACGAGAGTGCGAGCCGGGCTTTCTTCCAACTTCACATGGGGATAAGGCAGACGAAGTGAGTAGAGACGAGGAAATGTTGGCACGTGTTTGCTTCAACTGGGTGAGCACGGGATCCTCTTTTTCGAGTGCAGGAGTTTCAAATTTGTCTTAGCATAGGGCGGCGATCTTCTTTTGGTGCTTGGTCTGTGGCCTTCTTATACGCCTTGGGATTTCCTTGGAAGATACGCCGAGATCGGGTCAACGGTTAACTTCCTCATCGGTCGTCTCTTGGTGGATTTCTTCAATGCTTTGCTAGGGTCGATGGGGAGCCCTTTTGGCTATTGGCCATTAGTTACAGCGGAGCACAGCGACGGTGCGGTGGTGAGCTTGAGCATCTTGGCCTCTTCTGGGCGGCCCTTATAATTGCTTCCCAAGTTCTTGGCTTTTGATGCAGGGTTGTGTTGTTGCCCCTTGGATGGCCCTGAGCTAGGGCGTCCTCCGATTCATTCTCATGGCCGGCCTTGCTCATTGTTATCATGCAACAAGAGTCGCTATTGTCGGGGCTCGGCGGCTTTTCGATTTCTTCCCGGTATAGTGTAGCCATTCTTGTTCCTTTCGTAATATTCGAGTTGGAGATGATTATAGCATTCTGTGTGGGAGGAGCGTCGTGTATCATGCCGGTTTCGGGACTTCTCTCGAGAGCCGAAATACATTCCCGGGAAAGTGATTTCCTCTCGGGTCACCCTTGACGAGAATTGTTACTTTGCTTTCGGGTGGGTTTGATCTGACAATAGTGATTTTCTCATCGTGGAGAAGGATGGGAGTCGATCTTCCTCTTTCTAGCGGATCTTCAACTATTCGTTTAGACGGATACAGAAAACCCTTCCCGGGCATGGTAGGGAGTGTTGAATTCTAAGACTTCCACGTGCTCGAGACCCAGAAAGTCCATGGCTTTCATATCCTCGGTTTCGTAGTAGTCTTCTTAGTAGCTTCTCTCATCTCATAGCCGTCGGTCTCTATTTCGTCATCACTTCTTGACAACCAAACCATTATGCCTTGCTCCCGTACGGGCTCATTTACGCATGATCGTTCCCGAGATCGATTCCGGATCTGGGGCATCGGTTGACTCTTCACTCTCGTCATCATCATCATCGTCATCATGTCGTCGGAATCTTCTTCCCATACTACCGGGATTTCTACTGAGAGGGAGCGACTGGTCAAATCTGTTAGGGGAAGAGGGTGCGTGCGGCCGCGAAGTTGTCATATGCTCTCATTCCGGAAGTGATGGTAGCTGCGATTCAGCTTCTCCTCCCGAGAATTGCGGGGGAAGAGTGAGAGGGTGGCACGTATTTGACACCAGGAGTAGGATATAGAAGGAATCCTCCTCTTTCGATTCTTCACTTGTTCTCGGGATCATATTCGGGCTCTCCTAGAGCCAATTTTCGAAGTGCACTAGCTCCGGATGCTCTTCGGCCTCTTTCTTGATAAGCCCCAGACAGTGCTCGCCGGAAACTTTCTTGCTCAATCTTTTCTGCTGGCTCTAACCATCTTGTGTAAATGGTTCTTTCATGTTTTGAACGGAACAACCCAGGCTTCTTCGGTATCGGCCTTCCCTTCATCCGAGAAATAGCGGGCTCTCAGATTCTTGCAAGGAGTCTCGACATGAGACCAAGACGGGTTGATTCGCTCGATATCCTCAAGGCTTGAGGGGAATCCGAATTCAGGATCCTCGACGAGATTGGCCACGGATATTTGGGGACCTTCATCGATATCTTCTGGGCGTGTGAAGATTCTCCGCATTCAATCATATTCACTGATTATGGTTTCGTGGCGGCGGATTTTTGGCTTGTGTTGGGCCCCTCGGGGCCTTCCAACTTTCCTTGCTCTATTAGCCCCTGAATTGCCTTTTTGAGTAAAGCGGTTGTCGATCGGATGTCCGTGAGCTTGATGAAAGGCACAATACTTTGTAGTATCCACGGGAGCATTCGGATTTACGGGTTGGAAATTTTCCAAAGGCCGCGGCAAGCCTTCTTTCACCGAGTCCCCTAAAGATGTCATTCGGGGGCATTCCAAAGTTTTCGAGATTTATGACCCGCGGTTTGGGCTCTGCCGGTTTCACATGGGAGCAAAAGGAGTCGTGTTATTGCATTCTGTCCCGCATAGTTAATCATCTCTTTGCCTTTAGCGGGAGCGAGGGCGGTGTTTGCGGAGGAGCCCGATATCGTAGGCGGGTGCACGGCTGATTGGCGGTGTAGGCCTTTTCAAACTTAGCTGCAGAGTTAACCATGGCCCGTAAGTGACGAGTATGGGAAGTAGCCGATCGAGGAGGCTCTCGAATGTGGTTTCAAGCATGGTTTGGAAGATGTCAGTTGTTCCTCTTCGGAAGGAGGGATGGCCATTTCACCGGAGTTTCGATTCCACCGCTTGTAGAAGTCCCCGAACATTCTCATCGGGGACGATTTGCTCGCTGTTGTTTGTAGGTCAACCCTATTTGTTTCCCATTCCAAGTTGGCCTTATATTTTTACGTGAAAGCATTGGTAATCTGGTCCCATGTAGCCACGGCTTCGGGTTTCAAACGGAAGAACCACTTTAAGGCCTTTGGACTTCAAGGATAGGCGAAATAGTCGGCCAGCTGGCGATTGGTACATCCTTTGGCTTTCATTGCCAAGGTATATGTGTCCAAATGGGTTTTGGGACATGCAGTCCCATCAAAGAGATCCAGATTTGGCATTACGAATTTGTGGGGGAGAGGAACAATGGAGTCGGGTGCAGTAGGCGGAAGGCGGACTTCTTGGCGATCGGTTCGGCGTCCGCGCTTTCATTTCCTTGTGTTGTTCCATGAACCGAGGCCGGATGAGGGTCTTGTGGCGGAACCATGGCATTCAAGCTAGTGGGTGAGCTAGAGAGAGGAACTACCACTGGAGGCGGGCCGGTGGAGAGGAACGGCCGGTCCGGGGACGTAGGTGAAAACCTGTCTGGGCCGAGTTACCCGGGGAGCATGAGCAGGAGCCTGAGTAAAAGGATAGAACCTTGCGGCTTGCTGTTGATTTTCAACTGGCAAAGTAGGTGGGGGCAGCCCCGATGTAGCCGGATAACTTGGATTTCCAGAGTGGGGCCCGTAAGTAGGCTTGAGTGCGGGCTGCTGTCCCGGATTGTTGAATTGCATGGCTGGTTGTGGCAAGGATGCATAACCGAGAGGATACTGTGGTCCTGGTGATTCTGATGAAACTGGGATGGGGGCTTGGTAACCCGTTGAACCCTGAGTGAGAAATGGGTTTGCGGAAGCTGTATGAGGAGCAACTAAGCTAGCATCATTACGAGGAGGGGCTCCCGATCGTTGCCCCGAACCAAACCGCGGTGGCATTCCAAACCGTTGCCGCGAAAGTCCGGATTGATTGGTCCCAACCGAGGTGGGATTCCACCGTCGTGGCATTCCGAGGTATCCCCAACCATGAGAGGACATTCCGTGCGACTTTGCCCCCACCGAGGAGCTGTGGGCGATTCGTCCCATCAGCCGCATGGATCCGGTGGGTCCGACTGAGAGATTGAGGAACATGTGTTCGGTAGCACCGAAGGAGGTTGGTGGTGGCATCCTCGAGTAATCGGGGCGACCGAGATTGGGATTGGGGGTCATCCTCTTCTTCCACAAAATGAAGGTGCCATCGGGATTGAGGTGGCGGCCAACACCTGTGGCTCTTAATAGCCTCGATAAGGCTATTTTTGTGCTTCTGTCGCATTCTCATACGTTCTGCTAACCGATTCCATTGCCGTTTCAGTCCGAGGAGTCCGGGAGGCGGAGCGACGTTGTCCCCTCGTTACCGGCTGATGCGAGACATTACGAAACCCGGAGTTGAAACAAACGGCGAAGGCGATGAGGCACTTGACTCTTCCCAACTGATTAAAAGGTGACCGGTGCCCGAAACCAAGCTTTACGCGGAGCCGCGGGGGAAAGACACGAGGGTTCGGATGGCGGGAATTGAAGGAGGGTAGGTGTTTGGGCTCTTAGGCTCATGCAACATGCGATTATTTGTTCATGTTTACTTAAAACACGTTTTATTAACCTAATCGGTTGGAAAAGATTGCTCTTCTTTTTCGAACTACTACGATTCCCGGATCAGTGGGCCCCGTCACTACGTCTATAAGCCCCTCGTATTCCACCCGTATTTCGACCTCCCGGGTGGACAGCCTGGCGAGGGTCCTATAGGGCAAGCGGGTCCCACCGACCGAAAGAAAACGATCCTAAAAGTCCGGCGGGTAATCGAGTCTTAACGAGCATTCGATGTAAATTACGGACAAAGCCGACGTCAAAAGTCAAGATCATGTCCGAGGGCTCGACGAAAAGTCGGCATGATTTGGACCGATAAGCGTCCACATTGATCTTGACTTGTCGTCGCTTAAGCCGTAATTAGGCATGGAATAATCATTAATCCTTGATGACTCAGTGTCAATGCCGGGAGTCAATGTATAATTTGTGCCGCCGAGCCGAAGTCAAGGCGCCTGGTCAATATCTTGGTCAAAGTCCGCGGCGGAAAACCGGCGAGAACTTCGGCGATTAGGGTCCCCGAAAGATATTGAGTCGGTATGCCGACAAAGGCTTGAAAGGAAAGGTCTATACACGTACAGGCATGACACGACCGGACTAAAAACCAACCGGGTCTCGGACAAAGTGTGTCACGGACAAGTGCATGGTCGACACGAGGCTCCAAGGGATGTTTGGGTAGTCCTGTGCTCATCCGAGAGGCGTAATAAGACCAAACGGACCGCGACAAGGATTTCCCCGGGCTAGGGACGTAGTGTGCGGTGTACGGTCACGTGCGCGTAGTGTGCAAGCAGTCTATATTCTTTTTCTGAGTAAAATAGGAATTTTTTTTTATGTGTCTTAAAAAGGCGTGATGCATGATTTTTTTTTGAATTTTTTTTTTAAAATTTTTTTTTGAAAATTTTATGAACACATAAGCACATAAGCGCAAAAATTCCGACAGTTAGGGACATTATTCCGACAGTCAAAATTTTGACTTTTCCGAGGCGGCCAAAAACAAACACGAAAACTGTGCAAAAATCAACACACACAAAGCAAAGGGTTTTCAAATGTTGAGACGGAAGCTTGACCCTCAAAAGCTTTTCTTTTTTTTTGAAAATAATGATACCGGTACGTGGGATTGTTAGACCACAATTTATCCCCGACTCGTGTTAGGAGGCGATAACGGGAAGTTTAATGGTTTCCACCAATATACCAAATATCATTTTTTTTAGAAAAAGCTTAAATTATCTCCAGCGGAGTCGCCACTGTAACGATGTGTTGCCTTTTTCGCGGGAAAAATTCGATTTTTGCGTTTCTTTGAAAAAACCAAATAAAACCGAAAAAAACGGAGTCGCCACGCCATTTTAATTTTGAAGGCCAAAACTTTGAAAAAAGCCCTAGATCAGAGATTTAGGTTCGGAGGTCATGTTACGCGTCGGGAAGGACGTTAGTGTGCACCCGACGCGCCTCGTAAAAACGAGTCTTCCAAGCTGAAAATCATTTGTGTGTGTGTGCGTGTGTGTGTTTTGGCCAAAATAAGTTGAAACTGGAAAAAGTAAAAATTGGGATGTCTTTTTAAGACTTTAAACTGATCCCATGATTTTTTGGAGAATTTTTGGTTTGAGATTTGGTACTCAAAAAACCTTTTGAAGTTGAGAAGTCACTTCTGCCAGAAGGAAATGGCAGCAGACACCTGATTTTGAGATGGATTCAAGGGTCCTAAAACTTCATAATCTGGATAAACTCAGAGAATGAAAGTTTCTCTAGACTCCTTGAATAAACTTTGTGTGAAAGAAATTTCCATTTTGGAGAAGATTTGAGGGGTCAAAACCTTCTGGAAACCTCAGATATGAGATCTGGATTCCCAGAAACTGATGAACTAGCCTCTGAAAGAAAAATTGAAAAGAGGAGTTTTACTCACCCAAAAAATAAGGTAAAAATATGTCTGGAAAGCTTTGGATGTTGGCTACAAAAAGTGTTTTGTAGTCAACACCAAATTCCAAGTTCATCTGTGTCCAAAAATTAAGACCATGGACTGAGGTCTGAGAAAATTGCTACTGGACAGCAACTTCTCAAGAAAGAAAATATGATTTTAAGGGGGGTTTTGCATCCATGCTTGTCCCCATTTCCCTAGGTTTTGGTTAGTGATCACTAGACATTTTAGTGGTGAATCAACTATACCAAACCATCCTTGGGGTACATTAGGACTAAGCATTTCATTTGCTTGGGGAGGGGGATTTTACCCTTTGAAATCAAGATTTAGTGCTTGAAAATGGTTTTTTAGGGTTTTGAAAGTGCATTTTTGCAAGTAAGAAAGAAAAGCTTTGAAAATAATGTTGATCTTTGTAGAAGATCATCCATGGAGATGATCTTCCATGGTGATCTTCTTAGATCTAGAGAAAAAAGATGAAAGAACTACATTTTGTAGTTTGAAGATGCATGCATGGATGAGATTTATGGTTAGGAAGAGGAGGGTTTACCAATCTTCCTTGTGTTCTTGAGTGTTTGGCTTGAGTGTATGAGTGTTTAGGGCTTTAATATGAGAGTGAGTGGATGAGTATGAGTTGGGAAAGATTGGAGAGAAAAAGGTGACAATTCTTGAGAATTCTCACTGTTTTCTCTCTATATTTCGCCAGAGGTTCGTTGCATTTGTGTTCTTCCTTTTTTTTTGTGACTGGAGGGCTCAATTTATAGCCCTCTGAAAATTACATACTTGTCCGCGCGGATAGGATCAGGCAGCGTGCACTGTTCATTAAATGCAGCTCCAGCTTTGGACAAGAAGAATAATCTTTTTCAAAATTCAAATTGACCAGCCAGTTTTTGTTTCCAGCATTGCTATATTTGGTTTTCTTCATTTGTTTTTCTTTTTTGAGATTCTTTTTAAGGTTTAACCTTAAATAACAATGCCCATTTTACCCTCACTTTGTTAGGAATGTTAGGATAGTTAGGAATTGTTAGAAATGTTATGACTTCCGTTAATTTTCTAACGAAAATTCTAACAAGCTCAAATTGGAGCACTTACAGTATGCTCTAAGCGCAACGAGTAGATACCAGTCTGATCCTGGTGAGAACCATTGGATAGCTGTCAAGAATATCCTTAAGTACTTAAGAAGGACTAAGGATGTATTCTTGGTATTTGGAGGAATGGAAGATGATCTGGTTGTAAAGGGTTACACAGATGCAAGCTTCCAAACCGACAAAGATGACTATAGATCGCAGTCTGGTTTTGTGTTTATGCTAAATGGAGGTGCTGTTTGTTGGAAGAGTTCCAAGCAGAGCACTGTTGCTGATTCTACAACAGAACCCGAGTACATAGCAAAAGCGGCATCGAGATGCGGGCTAAGGAGGCGGTTTGGATCAAAAAGTTCGTTAGTGACTTAGAAGTCGTTCCGAGTATCACTAACCCGATAGAGCTGTTCTGTGACAATAATGGTGCTATTGCCCAAGCAAAAGAACCAAGGTCACATCAGCGATCCAAACACATTTTGAGACGCTTCCACCTCATTCGAGAAATCTGTGAAAGGGAGGACGTCAAGATATGCAAGGTACCAACGGATGACAACATTTCGGACCCTCTCACCAAGCCTTTACCACAAGCTAAACATGATGGTCATGTTAGGTCCATGGGTATAAGACACATGAATGATTGGGCCTAGTGCAAGTGGGAGTCTGTAGGTGTTAGTGCCCTAGGCCTATAGAGATAGACCTTTATGTAATGTCATTGTTCATTTATATATGAGATTGCTTCTTTGATTATTATATGTGTTTGCATGTTTAGTTATAATAATCGTGTCCCTAGTACTTATGAAGCACTAGTATGAAGTCTAATGGATAATCATATGATGATTATATGCATGGAGATGCACATTAGATTCATGGGTACTTGTTAGAGAACAAGGTACTGGACTTGACCCATTATGAGATTTATGTCATGGTCATATGTCATAATTAAATCTCATATAGTCATATCATTGATATCCTTTGACCTGAGATTATCATCGTCTTCCGCTTGATGAATATCATGTTTGATATAGTTTAACGTTGTCTTTAACCGGATGACAATAAGGGCTATCATTGGCATGGTATGATTCTTGTTGGGAAGAATGATAAGTCAAGATGGAAATTGTCCCTCGTAAAGAGAGATGTTTGCTAGGCCACTCGTAAGTAAGATTGATGTAGTGCATGGCCATGCCCGAATGAATTAATGTGATTAATATCATTCGATTAATCAATTTACTTGATAACGAGAAAGCATTGAACAAAATGAGTTGACGTGGACCATGACTCATGTTCAATATAACATCGTGTGACAATGGGATTGTGATATGTTCTATGTAGGAAAATCGAACTTGATAATCATACTATTTGGGTAGGCATGATGGCTTGCTAGAGTCCGCTCATGTCTTATGAGGATCGATATGATCGGACTCATTGCCAACATAGTATGGTCCTATGGGGTCACACGCATCGAACGAATTGTCAAAAATGAAGAAAATGGGTTTTTCGGGGCTCGGGGACGACTGTCTCAAGGCCGAACCAAGTCGTGCCTTATGAAGGGACGCTGTGTTCAGTGGGAGTGCCCCGAGGGACGACTCGTGCTCGCAGGGCACGAGTCGTGCCCAAAGGGACGACTCGTCCCGTGAGCTAAGCCAAGTCGTGCCTCTTGCGGGGACGCCGGGATCGATGGGCTGGGAGGCTGCAGAGGGGACGACTCGTGCCCCTGGGGACGAGTCGTCCCGTCGGGCCCGGACTCGATACGTAAATGGCCCGATTTTAGGGTTTTCGCAAAGGGCTTTTATTTGTAACGTATAAATAGTTGCCCCCGGTTGCCCTAGCCGTCATTAGGACGTTTTGGCTTGAGAGAAACACTTAGAGTGGGAGATTTCAATTGAGAATTGAGAATCAAACACCACCAAATCCATTGTTCTTCATTGATTGAAAGGTGTTTCAATCAATTGGATCTAGCAATCCTCCTAGAAGAGTTCTAGGGTTCGTTCCGCGCGTGGATAAACATAGAGGATCTTCGTTCATCAAGATCTTTGGTTCGTGATTCCCGTTCGTTCATCAAGGATTAACAAGATCATTCAATCTGGAGTTGGGTCAAGTTTATCAAAGGCAAAAGCATTCAAGGTTGGTAATTCTATTTCATCTCTCTTAATTATTCATCTAGAACGGATTCTAGGGCTTGGGGTTTTTCGAGTTATTGCTTATTCCGCTGCGCATGGACCCTCGAAACCCTACATACGCACCATTGGCGAATGGGAAAAGAAAAAGGTGACCAATGTGGTTGGAAGGTTGGACCTTTATGAAAGGCTACCTACGTATCCCGGAGGAATCAAGCCTTGGTCGTAGTTCAAGCCTCACTAGATAGCTAGGAACAGTGCCTAGGATCCTTGAGGTTTTGACAATTAATGGAGGTTGTCACCTAAGGAAGCTAAAGCTTACGTCACTATCGAGTAGATAGAGGTAGCTATAGCTGGAAAACTTGAGCATACTTCTCAATCTGTGATAGAGGTAGCTAAAGTTGGATTTTTGACAATTAAAAAATTGTCATCTGGCGTTATCTCGTTATAACGGAAGTAACGGAGGCGCTCTTGGGAGAAAATGTTATCATTAGCAATTGGCATGTTACTTGAGCCTAGGAGTGATTTTTTCTTTGAAACATGGTAGGGACTGGGTCTGGATGTACATATGGGATGTGTTTGGAAATTGTTTAAGACAAGTTTCAAGCAAGTGGGGTCGTATCCCTTGGGTGCGGACTGAACTGCTGTTGTTGATGAGATGTTTTCAACGTGGACTAGAATTCCCTCTTGGGCTGAGACTGGGTTTAAACCTCGGGTCTCGATGAATGTTCCTTTCTCACACTCTGGCATTTGAAGCTGATGCTGACAGGATTTTACCACCAAAGACTAAAGCAGATGTCGAAGTGACCAAACCTCTCTTCTGAGGATGGATGCAACTTATCGAAGCCCCGGTCTAAGGAAAAACTTCTGCAAAGCCCCATGTCTTATTAAATCAAGGAAAGATCCTTTCATTGGCAAAGCCCCGGTTGGATGAACTGAGTAGGCAAAATTTTAGGTTACAAAGAAGTGACTTGGTGAAGCCCCAATCTGATGACCTAGCAAAAATCCCAATATGATTGGTACTGCAAAAAGTGATCCTGAGGTTAATCTGACCACGACTGAATCCATTTTGTGACACGGTGAGGAACCTGATGCGGACCCCAAAACTGACTAAAGAAGCCCCAGTCTAAAGAACCGGCTTGGCAAAGCCCCAGAGTGTCAAGGCATCCCTAATGCGAATTGTAGCAGAAGAGGGAAAACCTATCCTTTTTTCTTTTTTTTTTATTTTCTTTAGTCAATCAGTCAACCTTAAGAAGATGTGAAAGAAAAGATTCTTAGAAATTTATACATGCAGGGGCATATTTTTCGAAAGGTGGGAATAGATCCCGATTTTGTGTTATTTCAATGGCCTTATTCGATGTAGGCACAAGAACTCGCTTTGGGTTTGACTCTTTTGAGAGAGTATAAGCGTAGAAAGGTTTGTAAAAGTGCATGGAAGCCCCTGCTGACAGAAAATTAGTGTTTAGCACTATCTTTCCTAAGATGTAGAAAGAGAAGACTTGTCAAGACATCTGAAAACTTGTTTTATTTTACAATGATCACAAGATTGCTTAAAACCCTTTATTAATGTTCGGGTTATTCAACCACTAATCTTGATATGAATAAACATTTTGATTAATCATGAGGAGAAAGTCAACCAGTGTAGCGGATCAAGGTTGGCTGGGTGTGAAAGAAAGGTTTGTGTATAGGGAGGTTATTGATGAGACCGGGTTTTCTGGGATTCGGATATGTTTATGGAAAAGGTCATTGATGAGACCGGATTCTCTGGGATTTGAATATGCTTATGACCGGACCATTTCTGGTTGCCTACGTTCCCCTCATTGTGAGGAGCTCAGGTCGCCGTAGTTCGGCCTTGGCCGGATTGTGTTTGGCTTTGGGAAATGGGATTTGTGGTTCTTTAGTGGAAAGGCTCGGATGAGAAGGTTGGATGCTGAGGCGTGGGCCTCGGGATGATTCTTTGACCAAGTCATTCTTGGACGGCTACTTCAATTGCTTCCTGATTTTCGTCTTTCATTGGGGGAGAAAGGACTTGCATGTGCCTAAAGGCTTATGAAATGCTTCTGCCTTTGCTTCGATCGCCCCATTGTTATCGACAACATTCATTCTTCGAGCTTTGATTTTGCCCCTCCGTCAAGCTTTTGATTGGCGGTGTTGGGTCCTTGGCCTCATTTTTTTTATGTACAACCCTGTTTTTTGCCTAGACTGTCCCTTTACAAGGTTTTTAGCCTAGCTAGGTATTACTCTTTTTGCACTACATTTTTTTTCTTTCTTTTTCTTCTTTTTTTTTATGTGCAACCCTGTCTTTTGCCTAGACCGCCCTTTTTTTGAGATCTTCAGCCTAGCTGGGCATTACTCTTTTTGCACTAAGATTTTTTTTTTTGAAGCACCTGAGGGCCAAGGCGAGCCCCTGCTTGAACTTTTCTTGATACCCTTGAGGTCTAAGGCAAGCTCCTAGGTTGTTGTCGACATGGGGTCAATCTTTCGAAGCTGAGTGGCCTTTTGTTGTCCCTTGACGATGCCGCCGTCGTTGACTTGGTCAAGATGAAGGTGGGGGCATGATTGGGAAAGTGTATGGCTTGATGAAGGCCTTTTGTGAGGTAAGGAAAGTGGATGGGGAAGGCATTAGTTGACTTTCTCACACTGATTAATCAGAATGTTAATTATTTCGAGAGATTATTTGTTGAGCAATGCAAGTGATCATATAAGATAAAACCATTTCATTAAATGTAATGTAGGTGTGCAAATAATGTCTTAAGTCTAGCAAGAAAAAAAAGAAGACTCTTTTGAAGATTAATTACAATGTCCGAGGAGGACTTGATTGAAAGAGAAAAGTACTAGAACCTACGAAAGTTGACTGAGAGACTTTTTTATTTCTTGATCTCGCTCAAGGATAGGTAGACCCTAGTCTAGCTACTCTTCGCTGGTTGGACTGCCAGGACGCTTGAGCTTTCCATTTTTCTGCTAGCTTCTGAATCCCCTATCACAGATTGAGGCAGTGATCCGTTACGTGCCCATGCATGATACTGGTGGGAGTGGAGGGATTTGAGGCCACGGAGCAGCTGGGGCAAGCACAAGTAGTCCAAAGAAATGGGTCGGAAAAGTCACGGGGGTGAACTTTGTTGACTGAGCATATTGATGGAAGGAAGTGAACCTGGGAGGACATTGAGGGATATTGGGATCTGTTTGAGAGGATTCAGCGCTGCGCTGGTGGTTTTGAGTGAAAGGGATAGTGCTGGTTGGTTGGTGAAACTGAGAAACAGGCGTAATGAAGCCCGATCCGTTCTGAGGAGCTGAGGGCGATGGGGCCCTGATGGCCTGGGATGTTGGAAAGGATTGAAAAGGGGTAGTCCTTGGCAAGGGATCATATGTGGGTGGAGGAAGGTATTGGCTGTGGGACGGAGGGTATTGGTTATATGACGGAGGGATTGAGATCACTGTTTCTGGAGTCTCATCTTCAACCATGACCAGGGAACCATTTGCCTCAACTGTTACCCGAACTCCATGATGGCGGAGAGCACCGATGAGCATGACCAACTGCTCTTCATGAACCCTATGGGCATTTTCCAAAGCTAGGACTAACTCTTCTTCTCTGGTCATTGATTGTCCCGAACCATCACTGTTTTCTGTCAAATCTGCCATTCTGAATTTCTGAGCTGACGAAACGGAGGATTCTGGCGAACTGTCTGAGAATTCTGCGCTAACAAGCCGCTGACCCGGTATTCTCACCCACTTCTTTCTCGCTGTGGGAAAGGGATAGGAGAGGTTTAGACTCGGGGGTAGACAAGGTATAGACTCGGGAGTAAGTGTTTAGGCTGAAGGCTCAAGTAACATGCACTTATTTGCTTAAGTTTTGCTCAGAACACATTTTCTCCTAATCCTAACTGATCGGAAAAGATGAGACCTTGAAAGGTCAAGATTGAAAATTGGAGATCGGACCGAGGAGGTCGCGATTTTGACCATGAAAGGTCGAGATGGGAAAATCGGAGATCGGACCGAGGAGGTCTCGATTAGAGAATTGACCATGAAAGGTCGAGATAGGAAAATCGGAGATCGGACCGAGGAGGTCTCGATTAGGGAATTGACAATGAAAGGTCAGGATAGGAAAATCAGAGATCGGACCGAGGGGGTCTCGATTAGGGATTTGATCATGAAAGGTCGGGATAGGAAAATCAGAGATCGGACCGAGGGGGTCTCGATTAGGGATTTGACCATGAAAGGTCGGGATAGGAAAATCAGAGATCGGACCGAGGGGGTCTCGATTAGGGATTCCAGAGGCAGGACCATGCAATTATGATAATTGTTCAAGTTTACTTAAAACAATGTCTTTTATTAATTTCTATTTGGTTGGAAAAGGGGGTTTGCCCTTCTTTTTCGCAACTACTCTAGATCCTGGATCAGTGGGTTCCGTCACTACGTCTATAAGCCCCTCGTATTCCACCTGTATTTCGACCTCCCAGGGTGGACAGCCCCGGGCGAGGGTCCTATAGGGCACGCGGATCCCACCGACCAAGAGAGAAGAACGCTCCTAACGGGTCTAGCGGGTCATAGGAACTTTTAACGCACGAGTGATGCGAATTATAGTCAAGGCAATACCGGGAAAGTCTCGTCTTTCAGCCTTAACGGAATTTTGGCAGAATTTCGCTTGCGCGATTGACGTTTTGACTTTTCGGTATTGTCCGAGAAGATAATAGGCATGGGTCGGGCGGTAAAAGCCGGATGACACAGTGTCACATTGAACTTCGTTGCATACGCAGTGCGTGAGTCAAAATTGAAGTCAATGCCGGGCCAAGATCTTGCCAATTTTTCCTTGTCGGAATTTTGGCAGAGCTTCGCTTGAGCGAAAGATCTTGAGATTTTTGGCATGGACTTGGTCTCGACTCTTACGCATTCCGTGCGGGTCAAGGTCAAAGTCAATGTCGGAGTCAAGATTCTACCGATTTTTCCTTGTCGGAATTTCGGCAGAGTTTCGCTTGAGCAAAAGATCTTGACTTCCGTTATGAACTAAGGCTTGACCTTTACGGGGACATGCAACTGGGCTATATGACACGGACTAGACCAAAAACCAACCAAAAGTCACGGTTTTTTGAAACGTGTGACACGGACTGTGCATTGTTCGACACTGGCTGCCATGGGGAGTTTGGGGTGATTCCGTGCGCGCCCGGGAGCATCGTAAGGCTGTCCGTGACTGCAACTGAAAAACCACCCTGGATTTAAAGGGACGTGTGTGCAAAGTGTACAGGATATATAAGGTGCGCGTAGTGTGCGGCCTCCTAAAAATGTTCCTTTTTGAGTTAAAACAGAGATTTTCAGAAATGTGTTTTAAAGGAATGATTTTCGGGACGGGGGAAAATGCAACAGATAAGGCACGTAAATTTTCTGGGAGCCCCAATCAGTCTTGGAACTGAATAGCCCCAAGCTGCCAAGGCTGCCTATTTAACCTCAATTTGTCCTGGTGGAATTGCCACTGAGGCCGCCCGATCAGAATCCAAGGAGGATTAAGCCGTACGACTGCATGGATCAATTTTTCAGGTTCCACTCCTTTGCAATTTCAGGTTGCTTCCCGAATATTTCAGCCACCTTTCAGTAGGCTTTCCTGTTCAGAGTATGCACAATTCCCAAGATGCAAATGATGCAATGAAATGCAAGGAAAGAAAGCAAGCACGATAATTGGAATCCGTGACGGGAGTCTAACCCGCTCAAAGGAAAAAAAAGCTTTCTTTTTAGTTTTTTTTTTATTTTTCGAAAAAGGATACCGGTACGTGGTATTGTTATACCACCGTTTATCCCAAGCCCCGGTTTAGGAAGCGATATAGGAAGGTTAAATGGTTTCCACCTATAAACCGGGTATCGTTTATTTTGAAAATGAAAGCTTTTCTCCTTTGGGATATCCCCAGCGGAGTCGCCAAACTGTGAATGTGTGCCCAAATTCTATTTTTTGTTTTTTAGTTTGGATTCACGCGAGTTTGAAAACATCCGGTTTAATTTGAAAAACGGAGTCGCCACGCCATTTTGATTTTCTCAAAACTTTGAAAAAAAGGTTTTAGGGTTCGGAGGTTAAGTTACCCCTTGGGAAGAACGGATCGTCGTTCACCCAAGGTGCCTTGCCGTAGCAAGTCTCCCTAGATTCCATTTTTCGTGCTTGCTTGTGTGCTTTCTTGTGTGCATGTGTTGAAAAGAGGGGGGGGGGAAATGTTCCAAGTTGTCTTTCGGACGTACAAACCATTTAGTTGGTTGTCGCTCGGGATTCCTTGGATTTTTATGTGTTCGGGACTTTGATCCCGTCCTCATCTTGGACTTGTGATCATCGCTATTTGACCTTGGGTCTTTGCGTGATCGAGAGAAGGACTCTCTTTTATAGTCCAAAATAGGGTTCTTTAGGAAAGGAGTGTCCTTAGCCCCTCAATCCTACGCCTTGAGACGATTGAGCTTATATTGGAGCTATCATGCTCGTCTCAAGCGATAATCGGAGATATAGGTTCAAGGTTTATCCCTTTCTAAAGAGGTTGTGGCACCTTTAATGGAAGAAACGATGTAAAGATAGGATCTTTACACCGGTCCGTTCCGAAGGTTGCATCAAGTACCAATTGGGGACTAGGGGAATGCATGTTAAAAATGACATTTTTAGTGAAAAGATGACATTTTTGGGTGCAAAGGATGCTCTTTGATTTGCAAAGGATGCTTCTTATGTAAAGAAAGGATTTTTAATGCAAAGGATGCATTTTTATGTGGAAAAATAGTGTTTTATATGCAAAGGATGCATAAAGACTACATTTTGAAAGCAAAGGATGCTACTTTGATTATAAAGACATGATTTTTAGTGCAAAGGATGCATCTTTGTTCATGAAAATGGGTTTTAGGTGCAAAGGATACACCTTTAATGTAAAAAAGAGATTTTAAGTGCGAAGGATGCAACTTTTATGCATAAAGATGTTATTTTTACATGAAAAAGATGTTCTTTTGATGCAAATGATACTACTTTATATGCAAATATCCTAGTTTAAATGCAGATTGATATCTTGGAAAAGGTAAACATCAGATTACAAATGAAAAGATGAAGGCTCTGCAAACTGGCCAAAGTTGTCGCGTGACATAGGTTGCCTATGTCGCGTGACATACTTAGCCACTTGCAGAGACCTTAACAGCTGGGATCTACAGAGGCAACAAGGCATTAATATAGCCAAGTTACTTCACAAATAGGTCTCAGAGAACAAGTATGTCAATAGTGAACACTTCAAGAGGGTGTGGATATGAGGGATCCACACTCATCTCGAGTGTTCATGCAAAACAATGTCAAACCAATGCGATTACATGAAATGGTATGCAAACGGTTATGGATCTAAGCAATATGAGACTAAAACATGCAATCTTAATCAGGATGCATCATTATCCACACATTTAGTATAGAAATTTCATGTACAAAGGAGATAGAGAGAGGAAAAGGGTAGAAAATCGTTACCCTTGAAGACCGCAACTTCCTATATCAAGTTAGATATAGGAGCCTTCAAACAGCAACCTCCGGGGGCTGAGATCAAGCCTTGGTTCAATGAGAACCGTTGGTTCTTTGTGTGTATGGGAAGTGTGTGTTGGGTTAGTTGAATGATGGGTTTATTTGAGGGAATTAGGGGGTGTTTTGGGTGTATATGAGGAGAGGGACTATGCTTCTGGGCGTATTTTGATAGAGGGACACTAAGGAGTGAAAGAGGCTCCCCCAAAATGAGAGGTGCAGGCCTCTATTTATAGGCTGCATGGCAGGGCTTAGTATGTCGCACGACATAACAAGCCATAACCGTTTTCCTTCTAGAAACATGCAAGGTGGCAGTCTTCTAGAAGTCTTCATGGCAGGGTATGTCGCACGACATAAAAAGCCCTATCCAGTTCCCTTCTAGAAACATGCAAGGTGGCAGATTCTAGAAAGCCCCTTTCCAGTGAGGTCTTGCATGGAATTTTGATTCCTAACTGGTCCTTCCTTACTTGGAAAGCTTGGGAAAGTTCCCGAATCGCCCCCCGAACTTTATAAAAGTTCGGGGAATTGTCGGGAATTTTAATCGGAAGGCATGAGCCAGATTTGGGTACTTACAATAGTACACCTGAAATGTCAACAAAAAAGAAGTAATCAGAGATATTAGGTACACTATCATTATCTTCGTCCTCACCCTCGATTGAATTAATTTTGTTGTTGTCTATTCTTGGATAAGGATTGGATCGGTTGTTTCTGCGGTGAGATGATTCTGTCTTCCTGTCCGGGTTGTCATATGTCGATACCTTGCTTGAAGACTTTGATCTCCGCAACTCATCTTCCTCCAACCTTATGAACCTTAGGGCCCTGCTTCTGACCTTTTCCAACCGCTTACAAGGAGTCATCACCAAATCTTGATAATATTGGGAATCTTTCTTCAGCTCCATCTTGAATGCTTTTGTGGCTGTCGACATGTCAAGATTGGGAATTTCTAGAACTTCTCTATTGAATTGGTGGACATACTCCTTCAGTGTCTCAGTAGGCTGCTGGGTCACATTGTAGAGATCACTTGTCAACTTCTCAAATTGTCGACTGCATGAGAACTGATTATAGAACATTTTGATAAGTTGGGCAAAGGAACCAATTGAGCCTAGGGGCTGCCTAATCAACCACTTGAGAGCTGGTCCAACCAAGGTCGACCCGAATCCCCTGCACAGATAAGCCTCTCTGAACTGCAATGGGATATGCACTATGTCCATCTTCTCTTGATAATGGGCAACATGCTCCTCTGGATCTGTGCTGCCGTCATACAACTTCATGGATGGAACACTGAAACGCTTCGGGATGTCAACATTCGCAATGGCTGGGACAAACCGAGACTGATTATAGCAATTCTGAGATACCGACTAAATCGGAAGGGTTATGCCTGGTACATTCATTATCAGCTCTCTAAGATTCTGTATCTGCTTGGCTAACGGATTTCTTGCAAAAGGGTCAGCCAGAGGAATACGATTGAAAGTATTATTATTAAAAAGATTATTAGGCAAACCAGTGTTGTCTGCGGCTGCAGTGACAGTGGTGTTGTCAATGAATGGTATGAAAGGGGTGAATCCTGCTGGGGGTGGCGTCAACAAAGTGTCACTGGGCAAGGATGGCGACATCATCGAAGGTGTCGTCTGATGAGTCTGAGATGGGCCACCCATCAGAATGAACTAACTCTGAAACAGAGATCCTCCACTGGTCTCAAAGCTGATGTTCCTTGCGCGCAATGGTGAGATGTCACAAGCTGGGATGCGATGAGTTGTTGATCCTGCTGCATCTTGAGCATAGTGTTGGCCAGCAGCTTTGAGTTGCTATCTTGGTTATCCAGCCTTTGATTCATCTTGGTCAAGACACTCCGGATGTCAGCGTCCACATTGGAAGATCATGTTTTCTGTGATGCTTGTGAAGGTTGCGTCATCTGAGGCCTTGACTGAGGAGGTGGAGGCAATGAGGTTGTTTTGTCCTCGGAACGGAGTGATAGCGACACTCTTGCCGGCGGCGGAAACCTTAAGGTCGGTTGACATGTTGAGTTTTAGGAAATGATCCAAGTAATAAATAGACCAAGTGGCCCCTCGGTGGGCGCCAAACTGTATTGGTAGAAAAAACAATGGTGTAGAATCTTGACTATGAAAGTGTATGGATTAAATAATAAGGAGGAGACTTTGGACTTTGATCAAATGGACTAAACGAACGCAAAAAAACAAAGATGGACACACGAATTTTGTTAACGAGGAAAACCTTAGAGATGACAACCTCTTCGGAAAAAACGCCGAGAGTTAGGTCTCAAACCTTAAAAGTTTCACTATGAATATTGAGAGTATACAGGCGATGGAGAGATTACAAGTGTTGTGAGCGTAAATGAGTATATGAACGTGTGTGTGTGAGTCTCCATGTCCCCTATAAATAACAAAGACTAGAAAGATAATAACAAACTCCTAAAATTTCGGCATGTCACTTATCCTCTCAACGTCCAACGACTTGGTCTTCTTTAACGTTGAAGAAGAGTCTTAGTGCTGGCTATACTCCGAATTTATCTCCTTTTATTCACTGAAAAATATGAATAAAAATAATTAAGTGAATATAATAAATATTATGCAATACTTACAGTGAAATAGGATATGTGATCCCAATTCTCCAACAAATAAATCCCTTTTTAGCGATAAACGTTTGAAATGTTTCGATATATTGGTGATCTAACATAATATTCTCAAGTAATATAACAATGTGTATGAATATTTTGAGAGATTGAGAGCTTGAGAGTATTGAGAGATCGAATAAAAAGTGTTGTAGAAAAATATTTGCAGACTTTAATTAACAAGTCATTATATTTGTTACAAATTAATTTCGGACTAAATTATTACTCAAAATGGCTGTTAGAAGGGGGCAAAATGTTTCAAAATCTCAAAAAATTACTAAGAAGAACTTGGGTGGCTTTTGGGCAAGTCACTAAGTGCCCGTTTGATAGCCCGTTTTAGCTCCATATGAGATTAATAATCCTGAAGTCGAGTGTTTGATAGAAAAAAAGACAGCGATATAAGTTATCCTCTTCACCGGGATTAGCTTCTTATCCCCTCCTTATTTATCCCAATGGAAGGGTGGTATTATTAATGAGGGTATTAGAACATGATGGATAAAAATATTTTTGACGAAGCTACTCCCAATATATATGTCAACTATTATGGCTTGACTTTCCATAGTTAATTTTCTCTATACAAAATGTTAATAGGTTGTCAATTTAGAAAAAAAAAGAAGAAGCTAATTTTTTTTATTTGTGTCCTTGATTGTCTCTATAATTGTAGGGGTAATTTGGTCTTTAAAAGAATATTATCTTATTTTATGTAATTTTTATCAAACAAAAGTTTTTATTTTCAATCAGAATTATTAAAAAACCTCATTATTAATCTTAAAATTAACAATTTTTCGTTATTAATACGAATTAATCTCACTCGACTACGTAAAACGAGGATAAGTTGTGGCCTATTGTTAACGTCGGTCGGTGATACGATCTAGTAGTACTGGAAGTGAAGGGAACACATTAGGGAACACATTTGAGGACTTGGATATGTATTTAACTGTCATTTTAGAATATAATCAGTGATGTGGGCTGGTTTGACTGCTGTGATGGAGGCTGGTTGATGGTCATTGGATTTTTGATTTTCATTAGACTCTTAAAATAAAAAAGAAATTGCATTAAATTGTATGGGCACATAGTGCATTTTCAATAGCAATTTTTAAATACTCCCTCTGTTTCAAAATATTTGTTCCATTTGACTTTTTTGTTGAACTTTGACCACAAATTTATGAGAGATTAATCATGTTCATGAAATTTCAAAATTTGTTGTTGATAATATTATTAATGGTGAATCAATAGGAATTTTTAGAATTTCATGAACATAATTAAATTGTCATATATTTGTGGTCAAAGTTCAACAAAAAAGTCAAATGGAACAAACATTTTGGGACGGAGAGAGTAGCATTTTAAAATTTCAAAATAGAGTATTATATACTTTCAACAGAGCTCAAGCAATTCTATCTCATTTATTAGAATTTAGCTTATGAAATATAGCTGCGCTATCTCATTTTCCTATTTTTTTAGTATATGAAAGATTTTATAATATAAAATATATACTTCATCCATCCGTCTCAGCTCAATTGAGATTTATTTTCTTTTTGATCTGTCTCAGCTCAATTGAGACTGTTCAAAATGGAAGAAAATCTTTACTATTTTTCCCACTCATTCTCTTTCCTATTTTACTTTTACACTCACAACACCAATCAAATCACTATTCCTTCCACTCATTCTCTCTCCTATTTAATTTTTCATACTCACAACATTTTCTTTCACTTTTTCTCTCTCTTACTTTTTCTTAATCTGTGTGTCCAAAAATTTGGTATCAATTGAGCTGGAACGGAGGGAGTATAATTTAATATTATTTATATATATGAAATAATAATGAATATCTTAAGAATATTTTAATTTGATATTAGATTTAAAACCACTTGTTGTGTTGTCAGGGCGGATCTACAGTAGTGCCTGGTGTTGCCCAGACAACCAAAAAAAAAAAAATTATTTGCAAAACGACGTCGTTTTGACCCGTTTTAAAGAACAGGCAACACCAAATGTTTCGCGCCTAGTGAAATCTATTATATTTATGTATGTAAAGTGATGCCTAGTAAAGCCTATTATTTCTTATATATGTAAACATTTTGATTTTAGTTTTGCGTCAATTTTATTTTTTTTTAATAAAAAACATGCAACACCAAAATATTTGGTGTAGAATCACGCTGTGTGTTGTAGATATTTGATGCAAAATTGCACTATTGTAAAAACCTAAGAACATGGTCCAACCTCACTTTTGAAATAATCAAATTCTCATATTTAAATGACGAAATTGCCCATTGACTTCCTGCATGTACTTAACACAAGAGAGTTACTCAAATTTTCTAATGATTTCATTTACAAAAATAATGAGATTTTATAATTTCAGTTCAGACCTTAAAATTGGCATATAAACATGAAACCCTAATATAGAAATTGAGAGTAAGTGCAGTCCGACTAAACAAGTGTTGGTTGGGATACATCTTAATAGTCGTGATTGTGTGTACGGATAAAATGGATTAGTCGAGAAAACATTGTCTAAAATACCCTTAAATGACTCACAAATTGTGAACCCAAAATGATGAGAATAAATGAGCGAGAGCTAACGCACTAGTGATGGAGTAGGTCTGCTGAGAAACGCGTTTCTCCATAACTATGGAGAAACGCGTTTTTAATAGCCAGAAGCTATACGTTTGATAACCAGAAGAAAATTTCTGGATATCAGTCTCAAAGGGTTCTGGATATCCAGAAGCTTTGGAACGGATATCCAGAAGCCTTTGGGCGGATATCCGGAAAAATAGATTTGAAGCCAAATCCAAGGCCAAGACCAGAAAATGCTTATTGAAGGTTTTCGGATATCCGAAACCTTCAAATGTATATTCGAAACCATCAAATGAATATTCAGAAACATTTTGAAAGTTTCGGATATTCATTTGAAGGTTACGGATATCGAAACCTTTCAAATGTATATCAGAAATCATCAAATGAATATTCAGAAACATTTTGAAAGTTTCGGATATCATTTTGAAGGTTTTCGGATATCACTTTCATAAGCTTCGGATATCCTTTCAAAGGATTACGGATATCGAGAACCTTTGAGATCGATATCCGGAAGTAACCGTAGGGACAAGGTCATGGCCAATACAAAAGTTTACGGATATCCTTTCAAAAGGTTCTGGATACCCGTAACCCGTTTCTCCATAACTTATGGAGAAACGCGTTTCTCCCTAGATTTTACGCTAGTGATGAAGTTTGATTGCACTTGAATTTATAGCAATAACATATACTCTTTTCGCCCCATTAATCACTTCACTTTTTGTCAAAACGAGTGTCCAGTTTAAAACTTCACCTTTCCTAAACGTAAAATCTATGGAGAAACGCGTTTCTCCATAAGTTATGGAGAAACGGGTTACGGGTATCTAGAACCTTTTGAAAGGATATCCAGAAACTTTTTGTATTGGCCATGACCTTGTTCCATGGTTACTTCTGGATATCAGTCTCAAAGGTTCTGGATATCCAGAACCCTTTGAAAGGATATCCAGAAGCTTATGAAAGTGATACCCAGAAACCTTCAAAATGATATCCAGAAACTTTCAAAATGTTTCTGGATATTCATTTGATGATTTCTGGATATACATTTGAAGGTTTCTGGATATCCAGAAACCTTCAAAATGAATATCCAGAAACTTTCAAAATGTTTCTGGATATTCATTTGATGGTTTCTGGATATACATTTGAAGGTTTCTGGATATCCAGAAACCTTCAATAAGCAATTTCTGGTCTTGACTTGGATTTGGCTTCAAATCTATTTTTTTCTGGATATCCGCCCAAAGGCTTCTGGATATCCGTTCCAAAGCTTCTGAATTTCCAGAACCCTTTGAGACTGATATCCAGAAATTTTCTTCTGGTTATCAAACGTATAGCTTCTGGCTATTAAAAACGCGTTTCTCCATAGTTATGGAGAAACGCGTTTCTCAGCAGACCTACTCTTTCCTAAAATGGCAAAGAATCTTTACTATTTCACTCACTCATTCTCTCTCCTATTTTACAATTACACTCACAACATTTTTCAAATTTACTATTTTTTTCATTCATTTTCTCTCCTATTTTACTATTACACTCACAATATTTTCTCCACTCATCAATTTCCTTAATTTGCATGTCAAAATCAAAATGATAAACTTATTATTGGGACGGGGTAAGTATTCTAACCATTCCCATAAATAAATTCATCATTAAGCATGTTTTACTTTTTGAAATATTCTAACCATAGTTGCCTATTTAGACTGTCTCCAAAAGCTCCAAACCATTAGATGATAAGTCTTCGTGGAATGACGTAATCACTTAGACACGTTAGACCACAACAACGTTATTTCCAGGAAACAACACTCTTCTATGTTCAACTTTGACCATGTACTTTATTATTTTGATTTTTGACCAACAATTTTACTAAAAACCCAATCTAAAAGTACAACTTTTTTTCTTCATGGCCAAGTTAGGTGGTGAGCATTATATAGAGACTAATGGTCACTAGTCTTTGTTTACCAACAAACTAACCATTTTTGAGCTTATAGCTATGAGTGACACCAATAATCCATTCTATACAAATGAAGAATGGGTTCAATACTACCAAGAAACTCCAGCCAATCCATCCGCTCCGGTGATGGTCTCCGGCAGTACTGTTGACTATGGTACCACCATGATGACCGGCTTTGCGTCCAACAACGTGTCAAGTAGTAGTATAATAAGTAGTAGTGGTGGTGGTGGTGGTGGTGGTGGTGGTATCATTAACTCGAGCAGTAACTCCCCACTGAAACCAGTGAGGAGAAGGTCTCGAGCTTCTAAGAGGACACCGGTGACACTTCTGAATGCGAGTGCAACTAATTTCCGGGCACTCGTGCAACAATTCACGGGGTGTCCTCAGGCAACTGGCGGCGCGTTGCTAGGGCGGCAGAAGGGACCGGTCAACTTGAGCTTTGAGAGGAATGAGTATGCGTTGACTGAAAGTAACAAGTCAACGAACACTTCTTATGATCAGCAAGGGTTGACTCAAACTCTTCCACAACAACTACAGGGTAACATATTTGGGGAGACTGCTACTCAAGAAAATGGATTCATTGATGAATCTTCTATAAATGGAAGGAACAGCAATGGAGGTTACTTCTTTTAAGAGGGGTTATTATTGATTTAGGAATGTAAATATTTATTTTTTTTTTATTTGAAAAACTAGAGGCTGCATGAAAGTAAGTGGTTGTGCTTGTTTTTAGAAATAAATTTACTTCCTTTCAAGCTCAACTTTCCTCTCATATACAGTACAGTATATGATCGGTAGTCTATTTCTGAGATAATATTATTTATGTTTTTGTTACTTTTTTGTTTCTTGATTAAGCCAAGAAATTACTTTATAAATAAAATGAAGAGAGAAAAGAGTTGTTCTCGCTTTTGCTGATTACTTTTTGTGATTTTTCTCATCTCTCGAATTTGTAATGTTATTTGAAATGAAATGATTAAAAATAAATTCTTATGAAAAACTAATTTTTCCAAACATATACTATACTTGAAAAACTAATTTTAAAAACGTGGAATGACTTTTTCGTAATTAACTTTAACTTCTTTTAAAATTAAAATGTGCGATGGTATTCTGGCACTTTTTCAAAAACAGTAATAATGTTTTTCAGTGACGGGTAGGGGTGTAAATGGTTCATTTTGGTTCAGTTTGGGGAACGGACCGAATCATTAGTTATCAGTTTGAGAAAATTTCAAACCGAATCGAATCATGAAAAAATTCAAACCGACCAAAACCAAACCGCTATGTTTTGGTTCGGTTGTTTCAAACCGCGTTTCAATAAAGTGGTTCAAATTAACTGTGGTTCAGACCGCGGTCCAAACTGTTGATCAGACCATGATTTATATTACTGTTTAAACCATGATTCAGATCGAAACTCATTTTCATATTGTTTAAATCTGTGATCTCGAATAAAAAGCGAAAAATGCGAATGTTAATAGAAAAGTCGGAGAAAGAGAGAGAGACTAGAGGAAGAAAGAGGACGAAGGAAGAAAATCACTTTACAAATCTTTGATCATGCAGAGAACTTATTTATTTATTCGTCGCATTGACGATAACAAATTATGAAACTAATATTAAATAAGATACACAATGGGGGTTATAATTAGTTTATTTAATATAGATTTTTTATTGTTCTAACAGTAAATTTTAATAAATATACGAAAATATTAAAAAAGAAACAAAACGGGGGTTATGATTAGTTTATTTAATGTGGTTTGGTATCGCAGTTCGTTTGGTGGTTCGGTTTCAAATATCGATTTGATTTGATTTTGTTTGGTATGGGAGGGTTAGAACACAAACCAAATCGAACCATGTGGTTTGCAAAAATATGATATCGAACCGAACCATAATACTTGAAAAATAAACCAAATCGCATGATTTGATTCGGTTCGATTTCAAATCGCGGTTTGAACAAAACCACTTACATCCCTAGTGACAGATCTAGTGTAACATTGTGTGTGTTTTTCTAGTGCAAGTGTTATTGGTGTTTTCTAGTGCAAGTGTTATTGTTAAATAGTACAAAAGTTTAGTGTTAAAAAAGTGTCATATGCGGTGATAAAAAGTGTCAGTTTTAGTTATAAAAAGTGTTAAAGGTGTTAATAAGTGCCGATAATTTATGAAAATGCCACTGCGTCATTTTGTAAAAAAAAAATCAGTCATTTATAAAAATGGCATTGTTCATTTTTTTAAAAGTTTCAATTAATTACAAAAATGCTAATACACATTTTTTAAAACTAATTTTTTCGAATTACTTGGGTTTTAATAAGATTTTTACTTAGAAACTATTATTTGGTGTCGCAACTTTGCTTATGTGATATTCCTTTTATTTATTGACACATATAAGGGATATTCTAAAATAATAGCCAACTTCAAGTCATTTTGTAATTAAGTTTTTGCTATTATTTATTATTTTATTTTTTTTGAAAATTTGAGTCTAGGAGTTGTGTTATAACATACAATAATTGCAACTTACGAACACAAATATTTATGTAATTTATCAACTTGAATACGTTCACGAATAAAGGGAGAACAATAATATTAATATGGGAAATTGTCAATTAAAAGTTTTAATCCATTGCACGAATTTTAATCATAGAATTTCTAACTTCGCAAACCCTATATCTAGCACATACTTTGGTCACAAAATTTCTAACTTCGCAAACCCTATATCTAGTACATACGAATGAGAAAATTAAATTGAATAAAACAAACTAGAAAATCTATAAATCTCAAAAAAATCACTAGATTAAAATACTAAAATTATTAATTTTCTATCAAAAAGGAAAAGGATAGGGAGAATACAATTACTTATACTACTGCATGCCCAATTTCCTTGACCTAATCTTATACGGAACAGGTACCAATCCTTTATTGCAAAAGGAATCTGACCCCAGCCGACCACCTTGGGCCTAAGACCATCAGCAGCAGTGGTACCCATTTCCATCCTGGTATTACTGATGTGAAGGTAAAACATCCAACAAATGGTGACCTTTCACTTGGCCTTCATTCAATGACCAATTTATTTTTTGGCCTGCCAGAAGACTCTTGGGCTTGCAATTTTTAGCTTCTCACCTCACTTGCCGGTGTGACGGAGGTTTTAGCAAACGTGTCCTCCACTTGCCCAAGTTGACCCATTACCCATTGTCTCACAAAAAAAAAAAAAAAAAAAAAGCTAAAAGAGGAATATGTCCGTTGCACTATGACCATTTTTAAAGAAAAATAAAACATTTAAAAAAAAAGCTAACAGAGAATAGTTGTGAAGCGTGCTTTTGGAGTTTTACAAGCTCGATTTGCTATAGTTTGACAACCTACTCTAGCATGGAGTAGGAGTTTCTTGGGTAAAATTATGCTTGCTTGTATCATCATTCACAACATGATAGTTGAAGACGAGCGTTCAACATATACACATTTTGATCCAAGGGACTATGAAGAAAATTTCTCTCAAAATCAATCATCAACTAGCAGTGAAAATGAAAGGTTTACTTTCTCCAATGTTCGAGAGTATGACTTATCATCATATATGAGTAATCGAAGTCGGGTTCGAGATACAAATATCAACAAGTCACTGAAGAAAGATTTAATTGAGAATATTTGGAAAAAATTTAACGAGGAAGTTGATGATAATTAAAATTATGTATTATTTATTAGAGTGTGTACTATGTAATTTCAAATTTTGTTGTTTGTTAAATTATGTAATTTTAATTTTTCTGTTGTATGCTGAATTATATAGTCTATAATAAGATGTTATTAACTTATCAATATAAATTAATATAATTATTAAATAATATAAATATTAATAAAATTATTTAATTAATAATTAAAATATATAGATTATTTTATCATATATAATTAATAATATTAAAATAATATGAATAATGTTAATAATTGGTATAAAAATGAGTAGGAAAGAGAAAATATAGTGGGTATAGTAAAAAGTATTTGAGGGAAAGTGATTACTTTTGTCACCATTGTTGGTAAAATAAGATGGAGTTATGATTATTGATGACCGATGACATGGAGTTAGAGTTGCCCATCCGGTTCGGGCCGCCGGTTCCGGTTCCAAACCGGCGATTCACGGTTCCACTCCCCCTTGAACCGAAATCGGCCCGATTTATTCAAGGTGCCGGTTCCCGGTTCGGACCGGCCGTACGGTTTCGGTTCCGATTTTGAACCGTCAATTTAAAAAAAAAATTGTTGGTTTGGGCGGCCGCCCAAGAGGGCCGAATGATGTGGGCGGTCGCCCAAGTGTACAGTTTTTCAAAAAAAAAAATTTGTTGGTTTGGGCGGTCGCCCAAGTGTACAGATTTAAAAAAAAAACAGTTAATTTTTAACAGTTTCTGTTAAGTTTTATAAAAAAAGTTAATTTTTTTTTAATTTTTTTTTTGGATAAATAAGGCTATTTTAGACTTTTGTTTACTACATACATTTTTTGCAAAAAGTTATATAAAAAAAGTTATGAATTTTGAAAGAAATAAAACTTAACTTTTTTTTAAAATAAACGAAAGTATATAAAAGAAAAAGGGACGATACCCTTAAATTTTATTAATTAAAATAAAATTACAAATGAGGGGGACAATCAACCTTACCCTTTTATAAATAAGGGGGACATTTAGGAGTCTTTACCTCAACCTAACTATTACAATTAAATAAAAAT
Organism: Adenophora triphylla var. japonica; assembly: GCA_022495995.1. NCBI lineage: Eukaryota > Viridiplantae > Streptophyta > Magnoliopsida > Asterales > Campanulaceae > Adenophora > Adenophora triphylla. Next base: position 197,655 of record JAFEMH010003912.1, on the reverse strand, counting down.
AAACCTAATCTAAAGTCTAATCTATAAAATTACAATTAACCTAATCTAAAGTCTAAAGAGCGGCGTAGTTCATTCGGCTTTGCTCCCCGATGTATCTTCATCAAAGGCCTCCTCCTCCTCGGAACTACTTCTTTTATCTTGAAGTCGTAGTTCGGCTATATGCCAATCGCCGAGCACCATTTGATATTCTAAATGGAATTATGGAGACTTTGAGTTTGAGACTTTGAAAGTTTGAGATAATATAGAGATTAATTGAGAGAGAGAGATTTGAGAGATTAAGAGAATGAGTAGAGAATGGTGTGAAAAAAATTGAAGGGAGGGAAAGGATATTTATAGGTTGGAAAATGGAGAGAAAAAGAAAAAAAAACGTTTTAGGGACCAAAATAAAAAAAACGTTTTAGGGACCAAAACGGTTAAGAAAATATTATTTTTTTACATTTTGGTCAATAAACAGTCAAAATGACCGTTAGCTAACGGTCATTAAACAGGCACCGTCGGATCAGCCAAATCAACGGCCCAGATCAACTAGCCGTTAGGTTCACGGTTCCGGTTCGTGAACTGGCGGTTCCGGTTCACGATTTCGGTTTCGGTTCCTGAACCGGCGGTTCACCGGTTTTTGAATATACGAACCGTAATCGGATCGAAAAACCGCCGGTTCACCGGTTCAGGCGGTTCACGGTTCAGCTGGTTCGGTTTCCCTCCGGTTTTGGGCCGGTCCGGTTCCGGTTTGAAACGGGGGTTCGGACCCGGTTGGGCAACTCTACATGGAGTTGATGTGGAGGAGAGAGAGTAACTATGACCCGGTCACCACTGCAGATGGTCTAAGGCCACACTTGCCATTCTCGGCTGACACCTAGTACTCTTGGTCAGGTCATGAGCCATCCTCATGAGCAACCAAAATAGATATATAAAGCGATCATATCACTGGAATCCCTAACAGTACGTACATTTTTTTTTATTTTCTACTCGCTTCCCAAATGTGTTAGTGCTACTCTATCACAGGATACTTGGCCCACCCCCCTCCTTTCTCCTCTACAAAACCAAATTGTGTGTGTCAACTTGCTTAATGTGGCTTACCCAATTCAACTCCCTCATTGCTACACCTGTTTATCGACCACCTCACATGAATCCTCATAACATTCTTCTTTCATGTGTGTCTTTATCATGCATACTTTTTGTAGTACAACGCTCGACACTCGAGCTAAAAAACCTAGATCCTTGGAAGACGTACAAGGCATATAATTTTACCCCTTTCGGAATTGCGTTCGAATCTTTGCAGACAATTACTGCTCCACCTTCACCTTTGAAGTTATATCCTATTTAGTCTAGCCGACTAAGCAATATCAGATTCTTTGTTACTTCAGGAACATGTCTAACCTCTTTCAACGTACAATACTTACCACCAGAAGTTCGCATCATTATGTAACCTATGCCAACCACCTTGAAAATAGAACCATTAGCAATATAAATATTGATACCTTCCATTTGCTTGTACCATTACCTGCGCGACATGTGATAATATGCCCCAGAATCAAGAATCAATGCATATTCCATACCTTTGTCTTCTTTGATCACTAGAGCGTAGTCCTCTGAATTGTCATTTGTTATAGTTGCAGTTGACCCAAATTGCTTGCTATTCTTCATCCTTGTAAAATCTCGTTTCCAGTGCCTCATCTCCTTGCAGTAATTACAAGTATCTCCAGATTTTTTACTACTTTTAGAAAAACCCTTGTTTCTGCTATCTTGGTCTGTATTGCTTTCCACAACCAAAAATGATGACTGAGATTCTTTACACATACCTCTCGCATATTGGTGCAAATCTTTGATCTTGAGGTCAATCTATACCTCTTCCAAAGTACATGTGTCTTTACCATTAATGCAGGAATATACATACTCCTCGCATGAAAATGGCAGGGAGGTGTAAGTGCTCCAATTTGAGCCGTTAGTATTTTCGTTAGAAAGTTAACGAAAGTTTTAACATTTCTAACATTTCTAACAAACCCTAACCTTTCTAACAAAGCAAGGGTAAAGTGGGCATTGCCATTTAAAGATAAACAAGGAAAGGAATCCTAAAAAGCAAAAGAAATGGAAAAAAACCCGAATTGGTAAGTTGAAAAACAGCTTCAGTTTGAATTTTAAAAAGATTATTCTTCCTGTCCAAAAGCCGCATCAGCAGCGGATGAACGGTGCACGCGTCGAACCCATCCGCGCGGATATCTTTGCTTCTCCTGCAGGGCTATAAATTGAGCCCTCCTCTCTCGCCTACACAACACAATTGGATCACAAAGCAACGAAACTACAAGGCGAAATATAGAGAGAAAACGGTGGGAATCCCTAGATTGCCACCATTTTCTCTTGAATATTTCCCAATCTCACTCCAAACACAAATCCAAACACCAAACCTTGATACTCCTCAAGCCAAACACCAAATCTTGATACTCCTCAAGTCAAATTCCAAGCCTAGGAAGATAGGGTGTCACCATTGGTAAAGCCCTCCTTCTCAAAACCCTAAAATCCTCTTTTAACTTCTTGATCATCTTGTTCTTCTTACTTGGATCTACTTGATGTCTAGTTTCACTTAAGTTTTGACCCAAGATGGTCATCTTGAAGTTCATCTTCATGAATGACCATCTCAAATGGTCCACATTTTAAATCTTTAGTTGTTTTTTCTCTTTAAATTCATCTTTACAAAATATCCCCTTTCCCTTTGCAAAGGACATGTTTAAACCCCATAAATTCCCCAAGGATGACTTGAATATGATAACCACTTAACAAAAAGTAGTGGTATCAAGTCTAGGGATGAAAATGGGGTGAACATAGATGCAAATCCCCCAAAAATCACATTTTCCCTCAAGAACATCTTGCTGTCCAGTAGCATTGTTCTGAGACCTCAGTCCATTTTCCTATTTTTTGGACCCAGTAAAACTTGGAATTAGGTGTTGACTACAAAATACTTTTTGTATCCAACATCCAGAGCTTTCCAGACATATTTTTATTTTATTTTTTGAGTGAGTAAAATTCCTTTTTTCAATTTTTCTTTTAGAGGCCAGTTCATCAGCTTCTGAAAATCCAGATTTCACATCTGAGATTTCCAGAAGGTTTTGACCCCTCAAATTACTTCAAAAATGGAAAGTTCCTTTCTATAAACCCTAATTAGGGTGTTTTAAGAAACTTTCATTCTCGGACTTTCCCCAGATTCTGAGGTTTTGAAGCCTTTAAGTCCATTTCAAAGTCAAGGGTCAACTGCCTTCTTTCATTCTGGCAGAATTGCTTTTCAAATCCAAAAATCTTTTGAATGCCAAGACTCAATCCAAAAATCACACCAAAAATCTTGGGGATTGTTAAAAGTCTTATAAAGAGTTCCCCATTTTTGTTTTTCTCAGTTTCAACTCATTTTGGTCAAACACACACACACACACACACACACACACACACACACACAACAAAGGATTTCAAATGTTTGGAAGACTCGTTTTGCGAGGCGCGCCGGGTGCACACTAACGTCCTTCCCGACGCGTAACATGACCTCCGAACCCAAATCTCTAATATCGGGCATTTTTCAAAGTTTTGGCCCTTAAAACAAAAATGGCGTGGCGACTCCGTTTTGATTTTCACAAAAAAAATCGGGTACATCACAGTGGCGACTCCGCTGGGGAAAAACAAGTTTTATCTTTTCAAAAAAAAAAGAGAAAAACTTTTGAGGGTCATGCTTCCGTCCCGACATTTGAAATCCTTTGTTTTGTGTGTGTTGATTTTTGCACATTTTCGTGTTTGTTTTGGCCGCCTCGAAAAAAGTCAAAATTTTGACTGTCGGAAATCATGTCCCTAACTGTTGGAATTTTTGTGATTATGTGCTTATGTGTTCATTAAATTTCAAAAAGAAAAAGAAGAGAAAATTTTCAAAAAAAAAAAAATCATGCATCATGCCTTTTAAGACACATAAAAAATCTCTATTTTACTCAGAAAAAGAAGATAGACTGCTTGCACACTACGCGCACGTGACCGTACACTGCACACTACGTCCCTAACCCGGGGAAATCCTTGTCGCGGTCCGTTTGGTCTTATTACGCCTCTCGGACGAGCACAGGACTACCCAAACATCCCATGGAGCCTCGTGTCGACCATGCACTTGTCCGTGACACACTTTGTCCGAGACCCGGTTGGTTTTTAGTCTGGTCTGTGTCATGCCCTGTCTGTGTATAGACCTTTCCTTTCAAGCCTTTGTCGGCATACCGACTCAATATCTTTCGGGGACCCTAATCAAGCCGAAGTTACGCCGGTTTTCCGCCGCAGACTTTGACCAAGATATTGACCGCGCCTTGACTTCGGCTCGATCGGCACAAATTATACACCGACTCCCAAAGATTGACACCGAGTCATCAAGGATTAATGATTATTCCATGCCCAATTACGGCTTAACCGACGACAAGTCAAGATCAATTGTGGACGCTTATCGGTCCAAATCATGCCGACTTTTCGTCGAGCCCTCGGACATGATCTTGACTTTCGACGTCGCCTTGTCCGTAATTTACATCGAATGCTTGTTAAGACTCGATTACCCGCCGACTTTTAGGATCGTTTTTCTTTCGGTCGGTGGGACTCGCTTGCCCTATAGGACCCTCGCCCGGGCCGCCCACCCCGGGAGGTCGAAATACGGGTGGAATACGAGGGGCTTATAGACGTAGTGACGGGGCCCACTGATCCAGGAAAAGAAAAAGAAGAGCAATCTTTTCCAACCGATTAGGTTAATAAAACGTGTTTTAAGTAAACGTGAACAAATAACCGCATGTTGCATGAGCCTAAAGCCCAAACACCTACCCTCCTTCAAATCCCACCATCTCGAACCCTCGTGTCTTTCCCCGCAGCCTCCGCACAAAGCTTGGTTTCGGGCACCGGGTCACCGTTTAGCCGCTGGGAAGAGTCAAGTGCATCGTCGCCTTCACCGTTTGTTCCGACTCCGGGTTTCAGAATGTCCGCATCACTGGGTAACGATGGGGACAACGTCACCCCTCCTCCCGGGACTCCTCGACGTAACAACAGTGGAATCGGCTAGCCGAAGATGAGAGTGCGCCAGAAGCACGGTTGAACGGCCTTATGGAGGCTATCAAAAGCCATGGATTGGCCGCCGGCCTCAACCCAGATGGCACCTTCACCGTGGAAGAAGAGGGAAGACCTCAATCCCGCTCTTGGTCAACCAGACTACTCCAGGATGCCACCACCGGCCTCCCACGGTACTACCACGCAGCCCATGCTCCTCGATCTCTAGGTCAGCCCGGCTCCCAACTGCACCATTGGATCCGTGCGGCTCGACGGGACGAGCCGGTTGCAATGCCTCGGTGGGGACAAAGTCGGCACGGAATGCCTTCCCATGGTTGGGGATACCCCGGAATGCTACAACAAATTGGGATCCCGCCTCGTTTGGGACCAATCAATCCGGACTTTCGCAGCAACGGTTTGGAATGCCACCACGCTTGGTTCGGGCAACAATCAGAGCCCCTCCTCGTAATGATGCTAGCTCACCCGCTCCTCACACAGCTTCCGCAAACCCATTTCTCACTCAGAGTTCAATGGGTTACCTAGCCCCCATCCCAGTTTCATCGAATCACCAGGACCACGGTATCCTCTCGGTTATGCATCCTCGCCACAACCAGCCATGCAATTCCAACAACCAGGTGGACAACAGCCCCGCACTTAAGCCTACTTATGGGCCTCACTCCGAAATCCAAGCCATCTGGCTACCTCGCATCTGCCTCCATCTTCCCCGTCGATTGGAAGCCAACAAAGAAGTCGCCGGATTCTATCCCTTTGCCCAAGCTCCTACCTACACTCCCCAGGGAAATTTGGGCCAAGGACAGGTTTTCACCTATGCTCCGGGATATGGTATTCCTTCCATCAATGCACCACCAACAGCTAGTCCTCTTCCTAGCTCAAATATCGGCTCAGGAATTCCCGCTCCACCTTTGGATCTCCAATTGGCTTGGTTTATGGAGCAACACAAGGAAATGAAAGCACAGATTGCTGAATTGACTGCCAAAAAGAACACTGCTCTTCGGCCTACAGATCCCGACTCGATTGTCCCCCTGCCTCACAAGTTTGTGATGCCCACTCTGGAATTGTTTGACGGGAGTACATGCCCTAAAACTCACTTGGACACCTATACTTTGGCAATGAAGGCTAAGGGATGCACAAACCAGCAGTTGGCCGATTACTTTAGTCTCTCTTTGAAGTCAGGGGCTTTGAAATGGTTTTTTCGATTGCAGCCTGAAGCTAGGGCTACTTGGGAACAGATTACCAGTACTTTCACAGATAAGTATAAAGCCAACTTGGAATGGGAAACAAATAGAGTTGACTGCAGACAACGGTGCGGCGCCACGATGAGAATATTGGGGATTTCTATAAAAGGTGGAACTTAAAGCTCAAAGTGAAATGGCCATTCCTCCCTCGACGAAGAGCGCTTAGACATCTTTCGGTCATGCTTGAAGCCGCATTTGAGAGCTTCCCTCGGCCACTTCCCTACGCCGACTTACGTGCAATGGTTAATTCCGGGGCTAAGTTTGAAAAGGCTTACAATCAATGCACCGCCGCACTCGCCTACTGTGTATCGGGTTCCTCCCTCCAACACTGCTCTCGCTCCCGCTAAAGGCAAAGAGGCGATCGGCTACGCAGACAGATCGTAACAATGCCACTTCCTTTGTTCCCAAGAAACCTGATGCATCCCGATCCCGGCTCCAAGACTTGAGAAACTTTGGGATGCCTTTGAGTGATATCTTCAGAGGTTTGGTAAAAGAAGGTTTGCTCCGGCCTTTGGATAATTATCAGCCAAGAAACCCCAACGCTCCTTTGGATACCTCCAAGCATTGTGCCTTTCATCAGTACCATGGGCACCTGACGGATGATTGCATCCTCCTGAAAAAGGCCATTCAAGGATTGATCGAGCAAGGGAGGTTAGAGATGCCTGAAGGGCCTAATACTATCAATAACCCGCTCCCTAACAACATGAGTGTCAACATGATCGAGTTTGGTGGTTCAAGCCTTGTGGGCATAATGGAATTTGACTCGCCCCCTTGTGAGGTCGGTGAATCAGCCATCGCAGGCGATGAAAGTGTTTGGATTAAGAAAGAGATTGCCAAGGAAATCCTGATGGAAAGATCTGCAATAGCTCCCGTCTCCAGCGTCGAAGAATAGATGCATGGTTCAACAGCAAAGAGCGGCTAGACTGGGGCTACCTATCTTTAAAATAGTCTTTTGAGTCAACCTTCGTAGGTCTCTAGTACTTTTCTTTCACCTAAGTCCTTCCTGGACATTTGTCGTTGTAGTCCATTTTGGACATAGTGGTTAAATGCCTAACTTTTAATATAAGTCTTTTTTCTCTTCTTGCTAGACTCGAGACATCACTTGCGCACCCACGTTACACTTAATTGAAATGGTTTTATCCAAAATGATCACTTGTGCTGCTCAACCACTAATTCTTTGAAATGATTAATATTTAAATTAATCGGAGTGAGAAAATCAATTGATATCCTTCCCAAATTGGGGCTTACCAACTCCCCATCTTGCATCTCATATGCTCACATCCCTTTCATCATCATCCCCTCGTTGCTCGATGAATTTGCATGGATCTTTTCTCATTTAAAGCTTAAGCAAACAATGAAGACTTAATCTCGTTTAGGTCATCCGGTAGGGATTGCGGTTGAACCCTTTCACCCATAGGAAAGCCATTACCTCACCCTCACTAAACAATACCCTTTCATTTCAAGATCGGCGTGTTTTGAAACCCGGTTTAGCCATCATTTTTGCTCCTTACTGAGAGAAAGTCCAAGCGAGCCCAAGAAGTTAGCTTCGAGAGTCGGCGATGCGCAAAATATCTCAAGCCATGAAGGAAGGACAAAGACAATCCTCAACTCCTCAGGAGGCCTTCCAAGCAAAAAAAAAAACAAACAAAAAAAAAAAAACAAAAAAAAAAAAAAACAAAAAACCAAAAAAGAAAGAAATAGTTCAAGCAAGAACTTCAAAAAAAAGAAGGACTGTCGATCCTCACAATTCAGTAAAAAATCCCCGACTTCTCAAGAAGCTCTCCGATGATCAAAAATGAGCCTGAATTCTCGCAAGTTCGCGAAAAGTTGTCAATAGCTTGGATATTCCTCTCACCATTACCTTAAATCAATCCCGAGCCATCCTCTCGTCTTTAAAGGATATTCCCATTACCATTACCCTCGCCTTTGGCCAAAGTCAAAATTTGACCTCTCATTCTTAGAGGCAATCAATCTTTCCCGCCATAGATTTCCCAAACACATCCCTACAAGCCAACCTCTCATTTTTAGAGGTTCAGTCAGCAAAAGGCCCAGCCGACCTCTCACTTTAAGAGGTCATAACTTCCAAAATTACCCGATGGCCGATCGAAGCCCGGAAACCCAACTGCAATTCCTATCGGATAGCAATTTCATCATAATATCTTTAAGATCTAAATCAAATTAACGCTTCATTGCTTGCTTAAATTGGAATCTAATCCATTTTGACTCAAAATTACCAATCAAAGATTGTGCAAATTCGAATTTGATTCATGTGAGCATAATTCATTTCTACTCCGCAAACACTTGCCGTGGATGTCCCACTGGGGCTTCGCATCCGTGTCTTTCATGGACACTCTAAGGGGATATGTTATTCAATCCTCCAAATCTTCAAAATCCCCAAAGGTCCTCAGATCCTCGAACTTCAACATTCGTTCTCTTTTCATTCGGGATAAGCCCGAACTACGGCGACCTGAGCTCTTCATAATGGAGGGAACGTAGGCAACCAGAAATGGTCCGGTCGAAATCACAAACAAATCTCAAAAAAAAATCCGGTCTCATCAAGGATCGTCCCTATACACTTTCCGCCCTTCCGAGCTTGATTCTCGATATCAGTTGGTTTTCTCCTTGTGATTAATCAAAATATTTGTTCATATCAGATTTAAGGGTTGAATAACCCGAACATTAACAAAGGGTTTTAAGCAGCCTTGTGATCATCATGAATAAGACAAGTTTTCAAGTGTCTCGACAAGTCTTCTCTCTCTCCATCATAGAGAAATAGAGCCAAACACTGTCTTTCTGTCAGCAGGGGCTTCCATACACTTTTCCACACCTTGTGATGCTTATACTCTCTCAAAAGAGTCAAACCTAAAGCGAGTGTGTATACACAAAATCGGGATTCATTCCCACTTTTCGAAAGATGTGCCCCTGCACGTAAACATTTATGAGTCTTGTCCATTGGCTGGTTGAATAAGATCCGAAAAGATGGGCGCCTCCCTGGTCACATGACGACTCTGTCTACAGTAAGACTGCTCTGAATTTTTTCACGCTGGGGCTTGCTAAGCGGTTCTCCTGTGTTCTCCCTGTATCGCCTCTTCAAGCTGGGGCTTTTATAGGCATCTTTGGGTCCACATTGGTTTCTTCACTACGAGATAGACTCGCCAAGTCGCTTCTTCAAAATCTGGACTTTGCCTACTCAGGATCCGGGGACTTTGTCAAGATGGTCTTTTGGACCCGAATTTTATCAAGAAAGAATTTCAGCTTCAGAACTTGGCACACGGCAGCTTCCCGTAGCATCGGAATTCAAGATCAGGGTTTCTCCCGGCATTAGCAATTCCATCAAATCATTCTCCGAACAAGGTTTCGGCCAAAGTCACACTCACCCAAATGAAAGAAGCGTCGCTCATATCGACGTGCCCTGCAGCCCGTCAAAGATCGCCTTCGATGACCAAGAATGAGAGGGAAAATTTCAACCAAAACCCGGGATCCGAGTCCAATCTCATCAAAATTGAGGTCCATGTGATACTGTCAACAAAACCTCATCAACAACCGCTGTTTAAACTGCGATCGAGGGCTCTCACCTCCCCCACTTGCTCAAAGCCTGTCCCAAACAGTCTCCAAACACATACATCCCGACGCATCCCCTTTCATCACCATGCATCCCCGCCAGAAAATCTCCCAAGGGCTCATGTAGCATGCACAAAATTTGAATCAATAGGAAAAATCCTAAGTAATTGAAGATCATAAATCATAATTTCCCTGCCAAAAGCTTAGGCTTAGTACATCTTCGAAAGCAAGTAAATGCATCATCTCGCGAACATATGCAGTGATACTGTCATAATCATTCTGATTCTATGCATGCATCTGTCATCATGAATGTCATATATGCATCTTCCTCTTTACTAACGAATGCAGGAATTCAAACGTGAAATCAAATCCCCCTTTTTTTTCGGCAAGGATGATCTTCACCAAAGACGACCTCCAATGTCCACAAATGGATGAAGACAGCCTCCAGCATCTACAGTTTGGCAAAGACAAGCTCCGGCGTCTGCAACTTGCTAAAGACGACCTCCAATGTCCACAAATGGATGAAAACAGCCCCCAATGAAGACCACCTCCAATGTCTACCGTTCGGTCAGGGACGCCAAGTTCTCAAAATACAAATCGGTCAGAGACGCCAAGTTCTCAAAGGCAAATCGGTCAGGGATGCCAAATTCTCAAATACAGTTCGGTCAGAGATGCCAAGTTCTCAAATACAGTACGGACAGAGACGCCAAGTTCTCAAATACAGTACGGACAGAGACGCCAAGTTCTCAAATACAGTACGGACAGAGACGCCAAGTTCTCAAATACAGTACGGTCAGAGACGCCAAGTTCTCAAATGCAAATCGGTCAGAGACGCCAAGTTCTCAAATACAATACGGTCAGAGATGCCAAGCTCTCAAATACAATATGGTCAGAGACGCCAAGTTCTCAAATGCAAATCGGTCAGAGATGCCAAGTTCTCAAATATAATACGGTCAGAGATGCCAAGTTCTCACAAATAATTCGGTCAGAGACACCAGGTTCTCAAAAGCAAGAAGTCCCGATATGAAGACAAGCTCAACAACTTCTACAAGGTTGACGATCACCAGCAAGATGCAGACTCAACCAAACTCCCCCCAGGTCAAAATGCCTCCAAAGACAGCAAATCGTCAGCAGAAACCGTCCCACGAACGGCAACCCAACAACTCTTCATCAACATCAGCCGTAGCCTCAGTCCTTCCGGCAGCTACAGGTAAGCACAGCACAGGTATGAAAGCATATCTTAGTCAACTACTTTTCTAAAAGAACATTATCATCAAATCTTAGGGTGACTTCCCAAAAATAGTCAAATCCTAGGGTGACTTCCCAAAAAACAGTCAAACCTCGGGTGACTCCCAAATACCGTCAAACCATCAAAGACCATCCCCAGAAGTTTTCGAACTACGTCCAGGCTCGATTCCCACTCAGGATACGTAGGCAGCCTACCCTAGGTCCAGTCGCTTGACCAACACGGTCACCCTTTTTCCCCGATAATCATCATAAACTCTAATCTTCCCCTGCGAGAATGCCTTCAAATAGTCTCCCTCAGGAACTAAACCTTGACTTAGGATCATATTCCTGAACTAGGTCCCCATTTAGGTTCATACTCCTGAACTGAAACCCCGACTTAGGATCATACTCCTGAACTAGGTCCCCATTTAGGTTCATACTCCTGAACTGAAACCCCGACTTAGGATCATACTCCTGAACTAGGTCCCCATTTAGGTTCATACTCCTGAACTAAGTCCCCATTTAGGTTCATACTCCTGAACAAAACCTCGATTTAGAATCATACTCCTGAACTAGGTCCCCATTTAGGTTCATATTCCTGAACTAAAATCCACCAAAGGACCATCCATCCCAAACCGTCAAAGGGAAATCATTTCAAATCAAGGTTCGAGGCACCTAAGACGCCATCTCCAAGGTTCGAGGCACCTAAGACGCCATCATCAAGGTTCAAGGCACCTAAGACTCCATCACTAAGGTTTGAGGCACCTAAAACGCTATCACACACAACACTAGGAAAAGTGATAAAACGCAATCATCCCCTAATTCGACAAACCAAAACCATAGGGCGACTTCCCCAAAATAGTCAGATCATAGGGCGACTTCCCCAAAATAGTCAAACCATAGGGCGACTTCCCAAAAATAGTCAGATCATAGGGTGACTTCCCAAAAATAGTCAGATCATAGGGCGACTTCCCCAAAATAGTCAAACCATAGGGTGACTTCCCAAAAATAGTCAGATCTTAGGGTGACTTCCCAAAAACAGTCAGATCATAGGGTGACTTCCCAAAAACAGTCAGATCATAGGGCGACTTCCCAAAAATAGTCAGATCATAGGGCGACTTCCCCAAAATAGTCAAATCATAGGGTGACTTCCCAAAAATAGTCAGATCATAGGGTGACTTCCCAAAAATAGTCAGATCATAGGGCGACTTCCCCAAAATAGTCAAACCATAGGGTGACTTCCCAAAAATAGTCAGACCTTAGGGTGACTTCCCAAAAACAGTCAGATCATAGGGCGACTTCCCAAAAATAGTCAGATCATAGGGCGACTTCCCAAAAATAGTCAGATCATAGGGCGACTTCCCAAAAATAGTCATATCATAGGGCGACTTCCCGAAAATAGTCAAACCATAGGGTGACTTCCCAAAAATAGTCAGACCTTAGGGTGACTTCCCAAAAACAGTCAGATCATAGGGCGACTTCCTAAAAATAGTCATATCATAGGGCGACTTCCCGAAAATAGTCAAACCATAGGGTGACTTCCCAAAAATAGTCATATCATAGGGCGACTTCCCAAAAATAGTCAGATCATAGGGTGACTTCCCAAAAACAGTCAGATCCTAGGGCGACTTCCCAAAAATAGTCAGATCATAAGGCGACTTCCCCAAAAATAGTCAAACCATAGGGAGACTTCCCAAAAATAGTCAAACCTTAGGGCGATTTCCCTAAAATAATCATTCCAGGGTCAAAGACCCGAACTACGACTGGCTTGATTCCTCTTAAGGATACGTAGGTAGCCTATCATTAGGTTCAGCCATCAGACCGAAAATGGTCATTTCCTATCCCCGGCAGAGCGGATATACAATTTCAGCCATCAGACCAAAACGGTCATCTCTTATCCCCAGCAGAGTTTCTTTCAGCAAACGACTGCAGAACTCATCAAGGTTCGAGGCACCTAAAAACGCCATCATCTCCAGGGTCAAAGATCTGAACTACGACTGGCTTGATTCCTCTTAAGGATACGTAGGTAGCCTATCATTAGGTTCAGCCATCAGACCGAAAATGGTCGTTCCTATCCCCAGCAGAGCGGATACACAATTTCAGCCACCAGACCAAAATGGTCATCTCTTATCCCCAGCAGAGTTTCTTTCAGCAAACGACTGCAGAACTCATCAAGGTTCGAGGCACCTAAAAATGCCATCATCATCTCCAGGGTCAAAGACCCGAACTACGACCGGCTTGATTCCCATTTGGGATACGTAGGTAGCCTATTAAATAGGTTCAGCCACTCGATCACTCGATCATCCTGTCAAATATGGAGCCTTACTCTTATCGACGACCCCGCTTCCTTCGAAAGCACCGTCGCCGAGGGGCTACTGTAAGTGCTCCAATTTGAGCCGTTAGTATTTTCGTTAGAAAGTTAACGAAAGTTTTAACATTTCTAACATTTCTAACAAACCCTAACCTTTCTAACAAAGCAAGGGTAAAGTGGGCATTGCCATTTAAAGATAAACAAGGAAAGGAATCCTAAAAAGCAAAAGAAATGGAAAAAACCCGAATTGGTAAGTTGAAAAACAGCTTCAGTTTGAATTTTAAAAAGATTATTCTTCCTGTCCAAAAGCCAGCACTGTAGCAGATGAACAGTGCACGCGTCGAACCCATCCGCGCGGATCTCTTTGCTTCTCCCAGAGGGCTATAAATTGAGCCCTCCTCTCTCAGTCTACACAACACAATTGGATCACAGCAACGAAACTCTGGCGAAATATAGAGAGAAAACAGTGGGAATCCCTAGATTGCCACCATTTTCTCTTGAATATTTCCCAATCTCACTCCAAACACAAATCCAAACACCAAACCTTGATACTCCTCAAGCCAAACACCAAATCTTGATACTCCTCAAGTCAAATTCCAAGCCTAGGAAGATAGGGTGTCACCATTGGTAAAGCCCTCCTTCTCAAAACCCTAAAATCCTCTTTTAACTTCTTGATCATCTTGTTCTTCTTACTTGGATCTACTTGATGTCTAGTTTCACTTAAGTTTTGACCCAAGATGGTCATCTTGAAGTTCATCTTCATGAATGACCATCTCAAATGGTCCACATTTTAAATCTTTAGTTGTTTTTTCTCTTTAAATTCATCTTTACAAAATATCCCCTTTCCCTTTGCAAAGGACATGTTTAAACCCCATAAATTCCCCAAGGATGACTTGAATATGATAACCACTTAACAAAAAGTAGTGGTATCAAGTCTAGGGATGAAAATGGGGTGAACATAGATGCAAATCCCCCAAAAATCACATTTTCCCTCAAGAACATCTTGCTGTCCAGTAGCATTGTTCTGAGACCTCAGTCCATTTTCCTATTTTTTGGACCCAGTAAAACTTGGAATTGGGTGTTGACTACAAAATACTTTTTGTAGCCAACATCCATAGCTTTCGATACATATTTTTATTTTATTTTTTGAGTGAGTAAAATTCCTTTTTTCAATTTTTCTTTTAGAGGCCAGTTCATCAGCTTCTGAAAATCCAGATTTCACATCTGAGATTTCCAGAAGGTTTTGACCCCTCAAATTACTTCAAAAATGGAAAGTTCCTTTGTAGAAACCATAATTAGGGTGTTTTAAGAAACTTTCATTCTCGGACTTTCCCCAGATTCTGAGGTTTTGAAGTTTTTAAGTCCATTTCAAAGTCAAGGGTCAACTGCCTTCTTTCATTCTGGCAGAATTGCTTTTCAAATCCAAAAATCTTTTGAATGCCAAGACTCAATCCAAAAATCACACCAAAAATCTTGGGGATTGTTCAAAGTCTTATAAAGAGTTCCCCATTTTTGTTTTTCTCAGTTTCAACTCATTTTGGTCAAACACACACACACACACACACACACACACACACACAACAAAGGATTTCAAATGTTTGGAAGACTCGTTTTGCGAGGCGCGCCGGGTGCACACTAACGTCCTTCCCGACGCGTAACATGACCTCCGAACCCAAATCTCTAATCTCGGGCATTTTTCAAAGTTTTGGCCCTTAAAACAAAAATGGCGTGGCGACTCCGTTTTGATTTTCACAAAAAAAATCGGGTACATCACAGGAGGCCAACATAATAAAAGCAACATCTTCATCATCGATTTCAATTTCAATATTACGCAGTTCAAGTAATAATTAATTAAATCAATCTAGATAATCTTTAATAGGAGTACCTTCACACATTCGAATAGCGAATATCTTCTACTTCATATATAGCTTGTTCGCTAGATACTTCGTCAGGAACATTTTCTCCAACAACAACCACAAAGCACCACCTGAACCAATGCAATTAGCAACATCTACCAAAATGTCATCATCAAGCCTATTGATGATTTGCGCATGGGCCTTCTCATCCAAAGTGATTAGATCTGTTGCTTCCTTCGCTCATTCTCCGAAATTTCTACGAACGTGGGAACGACCTCTACCTTGTGATCACCCTTATGATCCCTGATTGCTTCGGTCACTGGAGCCCACAAGTCTTTGTTCATCAACAAAGCCTTTATCTTGATCTGTTATAAACCAAAATTTTTCCTCCCATTAAACTTGTCGATTGTTGATTTCATGTCTGAATATGTTAGGTCCAATTGGTAGGAAAATAGGCTAGAGGGTGGGTGAATAGCCTTTTTGCAGTTTAAAAAAAATACTTTGTAAATCGAAGTCACTAATCGGTAGAGTATAAAATAATCACTAAGCACAGCGGAAAGTATGTGACTTAGTTTAGAACTCACACAAAAACAGCAAGAGAATGTTTAGAGCTTGGTTTTAACACATAGTATTTCTTAAAACTTTATGCAGTGCAAATGGTTTGGTATAAGGAAAAACTTATGAATCAGTAAGATGAACTACTATAACAGTGAGAGAGATTAACTGGCAAGATGAAAGTAAAGCAAAGAAGAGTAAAGACAGAGACACGATATTTGGAGAGGTTCACATCGTAAATGCTGCTACGTCCTCTACCAAGTTTGGTCAGAACTTGGATTTGGAGTGAAGTTTACTATCAGTTTATCCTAGTCTATTACAAGAGAGGCTTTGCCGATTACAAAGGTTTAAATCTAGGATCTACTGATGGATCGTAAGACAAAAAAACTGACCAAGTGTTTTTGAGCGACAAGTTATGAACTTATCTCACTCAGTGTGTGTGTGTGTATATGTGTGAGTCTGAATGTACGCTAGCTGAAAATTTTGTGAAAATTGGGAGTCGCCACGCCATGTTTTAAGGTACACTTTGAAAAACCTTTGAAAAGAGAGAAAAGGGTTCGGGGGTCAGGTTACGTGTTGGGAAGAACCGAGAGTTCACCCAACACGCCTCGTCCATAAACGAGTCTTTCGAAATAAACATCCAAACATTCATAGTGTGTGCAAACAACAATGACAAACAAATGTGGTAAATGAATTTTATTAATCAAGTGAGATAATTACAACTTGTGAACCACTTGGTAAGGGAGGCCACATCCCAATTATAGATCTCAAAACAGATTACAACTAAAAAGGATCTCTGCAAATTGACAAGATGTGTCGTGTGACACAGAACCTACCTGGCTAGGTGTGTCGCGTGACACAGGATCCAGCCCGGCAAGTTGTGTCGCGTGACACATGTTGCCCATCTGCAGAGATCTTACAGATTGAACACAGAAGGAACAGAAATCAATTCAGATCTAATTGTATCACCAATTCAGCTTCGGAAATGCATAAATCAATAACTAATCGACCAAGGGGGTGTGGATATGGGGAGATCCACACTCCCTTGGGAAATCAAACCACAATTATATTAAGATCAAACCATGAGCATGAGATAATATCAAACAGATTAGTTAAACAGAGAGATGGCGATTGTGGTTCAGTAATTAGGACAGATAAAGTCGAATTACTAAATCAAATAAAGATAAATTGCTTGAATTATGAAAGAGATCACATAATATGAGAGAGAAGGAAGGAATTGGTTAGTTACCCTTGAAGATCCACAAATTCTATACCAAGTCAGGTATGAAACCCTTCAACAAACAGCTTCTGACACGGATTGAGCTTGGGAGGAGTGGTGGATTGATGATCTCGATGGTAGTATGTGGGTTGAATTGAATTTGAGGAAGGATTGGAGGAATTTGGGTATGAGAGAGAGAGAGTTGTGGGTGTTTGCAGTGTGTGCTACATTTCTAATTTGGCAGAGTAACAGTATGCAAAAGAGGGATCCAGATATGAGAGGGGTATGGTCTTATTTATAGGCTGTTGATGATGGGTAAGTTGTGTCGCACGACCTTCTGCTTCCATTTTCCATGGCTCGAGATGTCGCACGACTAAGCAAACCCATAACCGTTTCTGGCGCCAAAACCTGGTTCTGGAACATTCCAGACTAATTTCCAATAGGTCCAAACTGATTTATTCCTTGTATGTCCTTTTGCATGGGAAAAATACTTAAAAGTACTTTCTTCACAAGAAACTTATAAAAAAAATTCGAAAGTCTCGGGATGGACCGGGAATTTACCAAAACGCCCCTAGTGCAATTTTATCACATTAAAATGCACCTATAAAGGGTCGAGAATTGGATTGGCGTACTTACAGAGCCCCTCGGCAACGTCACTTATGGAAGAAGTGAGGTTGTCGATAAGAAAAGATCCCAATCCCAATGAGCGGCTGGGGATATGGCAGATGGTGGAAAATGATTGGTGAGATCGGATGGCTGGACCTTTGGAGAAAGGATTCCTACGTATCCCAAGAGGGAATCAAGCCAGTCGTAGTTCAGACTATTCGGAGGTGTCTGACCCAAAGAGACTATTATGAGGCGTCTGAACCCGATGAGAGATTATTGGGAGGCGTCTGAACCCGGTGAAAGACTGTTTGGAGGCGTCTAAACCCGGTGAGAGACTGTTTGGAGGCGTCTGAACCCGGTGAGAGACTGTTTGGAGGCGTCTGAACCCGATGAGAGACTATTTGGAGGCGTCTGAACCCGGTAAAAGACTGTTTGGAGGCGTCTGAACCCGGTGAGAGACTATTTGGAGGCGTCTGAACCCGATGAAAGACTGTTTGGAGGCGTCTGAACTCGGTGAGAGACTATTTGGAGGTGTCTGAACCCGATGAGAGACTATTGGGAGGCATCTGAACCCAGTGAGAGACTATTAGGAGGCGTCTGAACCCGATTGCGCGAGATGAACTAAAAGAAATGATTCTTTCGAGAATACATGACATGATGATTTGCAATTTGGATGAGATATGATTTCATACCTGTGCTGTGCTTACCGGTAGCTATCGGAGGGACTGAGGCTACGGCTGATGATCGTGGAGGGTTGTAGCTGCCGGAGGGTCTTAGGCTACAATTGCTGATGATCGTGGCTGCCGGAGGGACTTATACCACTACTGTCGCGAAGTTGTGGAAAAATTGTAGCTGCCAAGGGACTTAGGCTATTGTTTGTTGATGAAGAATGGTAGCTGCCAGGGGACTTAGGCTACTGTTTGTTGATGATGAAAGGTAGCTGCCAGGGGACTTAGGCTACTATTTGTTGATGAAGAATGGTAGCTACCAGGGGACTTGGGCTACTATTGATGAAGAGTTGCTGGTTTGCCGTGCGAGGGATGGTCTTTGTTGATGATTGGCTGAATTTGGAGGCATTTGTCGGGTAGGACATGAACTTTGCTGTTAGATTGCCATGGAAACGGATTTTGCTGACGATTTGGCGACGGGGCCGATGATCTTGATGAACATTGCTGGGAGACTGCTAGATTTGAATCCTTTGTCTTGATTTTGGTTGAGGGACAGTCCTCAATGATTTAATTGTGCTCAGTTTATTATTGTACCCTGCGGGGGGAAACAACACTCCAAGCACTATATTTGACTACGCTACTCTGTTAGCATATTTTGAACAAGATTAAACTAGGTTATTTGTTAGTTTGATTGCACGAGTCCATCCACTTTGAAAATGGGATGATGATTGAATGAAGGAAAGACGATTGTATTGAATGATCGGCTTTGCCGGGTTTGTACATGATATGATGAAATTGCATCGGATGAGTGTGTATAGTGATACATATGGTGGAGTGAACCCTCTTCCGTGCATATATGTGAGTATGTGTGTATGGGAGTGTATTGCAGCAACAACGAGTCGGAAAGTGCCCTGAGAAGGCAGGCTTGCAGAAACTTTGATGATGTCTGATATTGGCCAGATGTGTCGCCCGACATGCCATGCTACCTTGGCAAGTTGTGTCGCACGACTAGAGGAGGCTCGTGACAGGCCCTTTTAACTCAGCTCTGAATTCATTTGCAGACATTGCCCTTTCAGGAGGAGAAAAGCAGCAGCCCCAGTTTGAGAGACAAGCGATTTCTTTGACAAAGATTGGAACTTTCAACCACAATGGAGCATTATAAAAGAGAAGTAGCTTCTCGGGAGCATCAATTTCACCAAGAATTCATTGAAATTTTGCGATTTCACCAAAATCAACATAGGAAACTTATTGATAAGAGGTATAGCATGCCATGCATTTGGCCTTTGAAAGACTGGAGGGTTGATTGGGATTTGCTTCGAGCAGCTTCATGTTTTTGGGACTCAGAGCGACATGTCTTCACCTTGTCATACAATGATTTGACGCCAACCATGGAGGATTTCAGAGCATTGATAGGCCTGAGTGAGGCAAAGACTGTAGCATTTCCCCGGAGCGGACAGTCAATCACGGAGCAATTATCAGCTTTTCTGAGTTTACCAGCAGACCATGTAGTACCCATGATCCTTGATGATGGGATTATAGACTTGACTCGGATGGCAAGATTGCGCCTTTCCAGTCCTGAGCTGTTCGATCTTTCTACATATCTGGACGTATTTATGCTGTTACCCCTTTCGGCTTACTATTTATGTGGATATATCGGAGTCTGCCCGGGTGCGTTGCTGGAGATTGTCAGACAACTCAGGGGTGACCGAGGTGTGGACCTTCGTCAAATCCAGTTTGGACAAGGAGAGATAGACATTGTACCGCTACTGCTGGCCGAGACCTACCATGGCATTGATAGGCTAGCAGGAGGATCTGATTTCATGGGTGCAGGCAGCCCCAGTTTGTTATCCTTGTGGCTTTCTGAGAGGTTGCGCTTGATTGGTCCATTACCAGAGGGTCGGACAGCGATTCCTTGGGTAACCAGGCCACGTAGGATGTTGAGAGATGCGGCCGTTGATAGCTGGCAGATGAGATTGATGCGATATGGGACTGCTGATCTGAGCTTTTGGATTCCGGCGTGGGGGCTACAGACTATGAGAGACATTCAGGATGGGTCAGTGGTAGTCAGGCTGCCAGGGTTGCGTGTATCTTCCTTCTGCATCCTATTATTAGTGAGTAGGCAGTACCGGTACCCACAGCAGATTGTCCGGGCTTTGAGAGAGAGACTGATGACTGATGTTGTTCCGATGGACATGGCCGAGCCCCAGACTATACAGTTTTTCAGCAGATCCTTTCTGGAGGGCTTCCTTCCCACACGGACGCTCCTTCGACAGGCCAGAGGGATTACATTCTTGACCACAGAGTATCTGATTTGGTATGAGGAGCAACGGGGTCCTGTGCAGTTGACGATAGAGGCTCGTCGTCGGGAATACCTTGGGGCAGACTACCCTACCAGTCGAACTTTCATAGATATAGAGGCCCAGGGGAACCCAGATGATGTCATTGGCGATGTTGCGGAGGACTATCGGAGGCAAGAGCTTCGGAGAGCTGCTATGAGAGATGATCCCGAGGTGATAGCTCGCTGAGAGGCCTTGAGGTAAGAGAGGATTGCTAGGGCAGCTTTGAGAGAGATTGGTCTGATCGATCCGCCGCTCACGTTATACCCGAGCTAGGATGAGCTCAAACTGACTTATTTGACATTCCTAGGCCAAGGACCTCCCGGGGACCGAGGAAAAGGAATAGTAGAGATGCAAGTTCGGGAGCGGGAACGAACTCCTAGACGCTTTATTGAGAGATAGGAGACACTTTATTTGTACTTTTGAGCAAGAGATTATTGTATGGAACATGAGTATCCCTTAATTGCTTATTGTAGATGCAAATAGATGTTAGAATTTTGAAAATTTATTACTTTTATTCGCAGCAGGTTATGTGAGTCGAAAGCAGGCCGTGCTTGAACTCATCAAAAAGAATATTGACTTATAATGAATCTTTGAAAAGCTTTGGAGCTGTAATCAAAACACATTTTGGAAAATTGAAAGCACCATTTAATTTGACAAGATTTGAGGTTTTGCAGCATTTTAGACCGAACCACAAGTGGTTGCCTACGTTCCCCTTTTACAAAGAGAACTAAGGGGCTCAGGTCTCCGTAGTTCGACTCAATTAACTTTTGATGTTTGAGAAAGGGGAGTTAGAAGAGGGACATGGTGCAACCTTGTTTTTTACCTAGACTGCCCATTTTTAGGGTTTTCAGTCTAGTTGGGTATATTCTTTTAGCACCGGGCGCGTCCCTTATTTTTGCATGGACTGCCTTTTGAGAGGCTTTCAGTCTCATCTGGGACAATTTTATTGCGCCTCTTATTTTTCTTATCTTTTTTTATTATTATTATTATTTTTATATAGAGGGGAAGACTCGATCAGATATAATACCGCCGTAACTTGTCGCCATTGACGGGGTGCAGGAACGGATTGCCATACAAATCTGTCAGCTGCATAGCTCCTTCGGAGAAGATTTTCTTTACCAAAAACGGCCCGACCCAGACAGGTGCCCATTTGCCCAATGCACTGCTCTGATTTGAAGGCTTCATCTTGAGGACCAAATCACCAACCTTGATATCCCGAGGCTTCACCTTCTTGTCGAAAGCACGAGCCATTCTCTTCTGATACGCCCGATTAAGCTCCATAGCCTTTAATCTGCGCTCATCCAACAGTGCCAACTCATTGTATCGGCTTTGGAGCCAGTCGATCTCATTGACTTCATTCTCAAGCAATACCCTGAGGGATGAAATCTCTAGTTCAATGGGCATGACAGCCTACATTCCATAAGGTAAGGCATATGGAGTTTCACCGGTAGCAGTCCGAATTGAAGTGCGGTAGCCCCACAATGCTAGATGAAGTTTCTTCGGCCAATCCCGTCCTCGCTCGGCCATCTTCTTGATAATTCGCTCAAGGTTCTTATTGGCAACCTCTACAGCACCATTGGTCTGCGGTCTATACGGCGATGACTTATGGTGCTTAACCCTGTACTCTGTGAGCAGCCGATCGGTCTCTCCTTCAAAATGGGATCCGTTATCAGAGATGATTTCATTCGGGACCCCATAACGGCAAAAGATTTGTTCTTTTATAAAGCGAGCAACTTTCTTGGATGTAAGTACTTTGTAAGACGCAGCTTCGACCCACTTTGTGAAGTAATCCACTGCGACTAAAACAAATGAATGTCCGTTGCTTTCGGATGGAGTTATCTTCCCGATGACATCAATTCCCCATGTTGCAAAGGGCCATGGAGTTGTCATACAATACAGATCATGAGGAGGGATATGGTTTAAGTTGGAGAAACGCTGACATTTGTCACAAGTCCACACAAATTGGATGCAATCCATCTCCATTGTGATCCAGAAGTAACCCAGTCTGATGATGCTGTGCATTAGGGGTCGAGCATTCATGTGCGGTCCGCAGGCACCGTTATGAACGTCTTCCATTACCCTCTGAGCTTTCTCTTTACTGATGGAGAGCAGGAGTGGGCAACCTTCTCTTTTCTTCCATAACTCATCACCAAGTATGGAATACTTTGCTGATAACCTTTTCAGAGCTTGCAGACTCTTGGCCCGAATACCTTTTAGGTCACCCTCTTCATCAACAGGGAAGGATGCCTCACCATGCTTGAGATACTTAAAGATATGGTTGTAGCATGGCTCATCGACGGTTTCAAGCTCGATTTCACAACAATATGTCGGATTCTCTCGCCTCCCGACTTTGAATGGCTTGATCGACTTTCCTTTTGGTATTTCCACCAAAAAAGCCAGAGTAGCTAATGCATCAGCGAATCTGTTCTTGTCTCGAGGCAGGAATTGGAATGACACTTCCTTAAACTGACCAACAAGCTCTGCGATATAAGCATGATACTTCTGGAGACAGGGATCCGTCGTTTTCCATCTATTGGCAGCCTGGTTAATTATCAGCTGAGAATCTCCAAACACTTCCAACTCATCAACATTCCGCTCAATGGCAGCCTCAAGACCAGCAATGCAAGCTTCATACTCGGCTGCGTTGTTGGTAACTGAGAAGCTCAGCTTGATGGCGATAGGAGTGTGCATGTCCTTCGGATCCATTAAAACCATCCCAATGCCATTACCTCTTTTGTTCGCTGCACCATCGAAGAATAGCTGACATCGGTTGCCGCTTTCTACCACGAAGATTCCCTCATCAGAAAACTGAAGATCTGGCCCTCGGGTTTTCGTGCTGGGAGAGTCAGCTAACTGATCAGCCAAATCTTACCCTTTGATTGCTTTTCGGATCACATACTTGATATCGAACTCTGCTAGGAAGAAAGTCCATTTTGCAAGCCTGGTGGAGATACTGCCTCTGTCACTCTGAAACAAGTACTTAATCGGGTCCATTTTGGAAACCAGATGCACTGTGTGGGACAACATGTAGTGTTTTAACTTTCCGACCATCCAAACCAAAGCTGCACACGTCTTCTCCATAGCGGAGTAATTCAACTCGCTTCCTTGGAATTTACGGCTAACAAAATAGATGGCATTTTCTACCTTTGAGTCATTTTCTTGCACTAGCATAGCTCCAATGACCGTATCTGTGACCGTCAAGTATAAAAGTAGAGGTTTGCTCCCATGAGGCGGACAAAGGATGGGAGGATTAACAAGATAATGTAAGTACCCAAATTCGGATCGTCAAAATCCGTTAGAAGTTAACCGGAATCCGTTAACTGGCCCGCTCCAGGTTAATCGGAACCCGTTAAGCTCCCCCGTTGCCAAGCCAACGAGACGTCCCGGGACTGCCCCGAGCATCACGACGTCCAAGCTTACTTAACACACGTCATCGCACGTGAAAGTACAGCTTTCCCTGAAAAACACAGTTTTCGGCACTTTTCGGGGGCGTTTCAAACATTTTCCGGACTGTTATTTTAAAAACGGACAAAACCGGGACCTGGGCACGAACTCCCGCACAACCTGGAGAGTCATGGGACACGTGGCAAGCATGCCACCTCTCTCTAGTCACCTTTCAATCAGAAATCAAGGCCAAATGACTAAAACATCCCTGGTATGCAGTCCAAGTCCGGCCGGACTCCTTTGCAGACTCTCAGAAATTGCCAGC
Organism: Adenophora triphylla var. japonica; assembly: GCA_022495995.1. Lineage (NCBI taxonomy): Eukaryota > Viridiplantae > Streptophyta > Magnoliopsida > Asterales > Campanulaceae > Adenophora > Adenophora triphylla. The sequence continues at coordinate 173,311 of JAFEMH010003912.1, read as the reverse complement.
AAGTCCCTCCAATTTCCAAAATTTCACAAAACCCCCTAGATTTCAAGCTAAGTCCGGCCGGACTCCTTTGCAGACTCTCGTCGATCGTACTTTCTAATTCCGGATCGTTTGATTCCGTTGATACCGCATTTAAATACTGTCATTTACAAAGTCCGACCCGTTTAGATCGTGATAGTATTTACCTTTCAAAGTCCGAGTTGCAACCCGATTCGTTGATTGCATATCATTTAATACGCTTTTTCCCGTAAAAATCGTTAACAATGTAATGCCCGGTTCAAAACCGGAGTTCGACCTTCGAACTCTCTTTCAAAATGCGCGAAATGACGTTTGGCATCCGAACGCTCATCTTCAAACTTAAAAGCCGAATTTTGACATTCAAACTCATTTAATACGTTTTTTCCCGTAAAAATCGTTAACAATGACTCGTCCGGTTCAAAACCGGAGTTCGACCTTCTAGCTCTCTTTCAAAATGCGCCACTTTTCCTAAAACTCCAAAACCGACGTTTGTCATTCAAACGCTCATCTTTTCAAACAAGATCACCTAATCAACGTTTGACATTCAAACCAAGATTAGCTTGTCATTCAAGCCCCCTTTTCAAAATGCAAACGCACACACACACACACGATTTCGAGAAAGGTAGAAAGACTCGTCATACGAGGCGTTTCGGGTGATCTCGTAATACTCTTCCCGAAACTTAACATGACCTCCGAACCTAACAATCTTTGGTACTCAAAATAGCTTTTTACTCGTTTTTTGCTACCAATAAAAATGACCCCCCCCCATTTTCAAAGCCTTTTCCTAAGTTTTTGCTACCAATAAAAAACGACACCATTTTCTCTAAAGCCGTTTCTCAACGTTTTGGGCTCAAAATACAAAAACCGCGTGGCGACTCCTCTCCTTCCCGAAAGCGAGGTCTCAGACACCAACCCCGCGAAAGACAACCACCTTTTTTGCTCCGCGCGCAAATCCGGGTAATTTCAGTTGGCGACTCCGCTGGGGAAAAGGATACTTTTTTTTCAAAACTACCGTTGTTTTCAAAAAAGCCTTCCGTGGGTCAAACTTTCGTTTACCCTTTCTCGTTTTTGTGTGCGTGTGTTACTTTAAACCTCGAATGGATTTTTCAAAGGCATTACATTGTCGTCTTTTCAAAATCATACCATGTTTGTGCATCCCCATTCATGTTTGATTTTCATGCTATCTTTTGAACTGTGCATCAAAATTCTTTAAGACACATTCTGAAAAATCTCTGTTTTACTCAGAAAAAAGAATTTTAGTGACCACACACTACTCGCACTTGCTGCCTCGGTACACCGCACTTCACGTGCACTTGCTACCTCGGTACATTGCAAACTACGACCCGTAACCCGGGATGGCCTTATAAGTTGCACCTCGGTTGGTCTGCCAGACACCTTTCGAGGGCGCACGGGGTCGTCCCAAACAGCCCATCCTAGCCTGTGTAAACCATGCACTCTTTGTGTCACACTTTGTCCAAGACCCCGGTTGGTTTTTGGCTTAGTTCGTGTCATAAAGCCTAAGTGTATATTTTTTACGTCGGGTTTCGCCCCGAGTCAAGCTCGAGAGGTTGAGACCGAAGGTCGTTCCCGACCCGAAGTCTTGAGCTTTTCAGCCTTGACTTTGACGCGGAGCTCTGCCGAAAAATATACCCGAAGGTTCAATGTGACACCGTGTCACCAAACCTCACCATATGCATCATGCCAGCCACAACTTGGCCAACGCCAAAAGCTAAGGTCTCTCGCACAAGCGAGTCAGGAGAGGTCATGCCGAAATTTTGGCACGATCCCCGCCTTAACTTAAGGACGTTGACTTCGACTGTGGCCCGTGCGTCACATACGTTAGAAGTTTGCGTGATCAGCTAGCCTTAAGTTCACTTTTTCCTTTGTCGGTGGAACTCGCTTGCCTTATAGGACCTCGCTCGGGATAGTCCATCCCGAGAAAGATGATCTACAAATGGAAACGAGGGGCTTATAAGCGTAGTGACGAGATCCACTGATTAGAGATCTAGAATTAGTTGCGAAAAAGAAGACACGCTCTTTTCCAACCAATTAGGACTCTGATAAAATGCGTTTTAAGTAAACATTAATCGGTAACTGCACATTGCACAAGCCCGAAAACTTGAGCTAAATACCCTTTTCCTGAAGCCTAAACCCTGCCTTTCGTTCCCTGCAGCGAGCAGAAAGTGGTTCAGATTTCCAGTCGCCGCCTCGCGAATTACGATTACGGCGGCGTCAGACGGTTCTTCGGTTCCCTCGGTTCCCTCAGCCAGAATATCCGACATGTCTAGCTCACCGAGAAATCGTGACGGGGACGGACCCCCGCCACCGGTAACATATATGACTTTGGAAGAAGCCATCCGGGCTTGTGAGGTTCACAAGAGGCAGAAAGAAGATCAGCAGAATTTCGTGGTACAGCTTCTGAATGAGCGAGGTATAGCAGCTATCCCCCAGTCAGATGGTACTTTCATCCTAGTCGAGGATGACGATTCCCCAAAACCAGTTCCTCAAACCTTCAACCAGGTTCCTCCCCCGCAAACTTACGGGATTCCTTCGAACCAAGGAAACAGCCGACCTAGGTTTCACGTTGCCACCTCTCAGGGCAACCCTGTCATATTTGGCCAAGCCAGTGTTACTCCCATCACTCAATACCACTGGCGCACCGCTGGACCATCGCAAACGGATGCCAATATCCTTCAATACCCTCCCGGGTTCATCCCATTGCCTATACATGAATTCCAAAACACCGGGGACAAACCCCGATACAGTTCAGAAAAGGCTCCCATATATCCACATATATCAAGCCTTCCACATCCAATCACTACCGCTCACGTGGTAGCACCCGGCGCCGAGCCTCACAGTCCACCACTGGACCCTACCTTAGCTTGGATGGTCGAACAGATGAAAGACCTGAAAGCCACCATAAGCAGCTCAAAGCAGGAAACGCTCAAGTCCACAGATCCGGGAATGGTCACGCCTCTCCCAGCCAAGTTCAGAACGCCGGAGATGGACCGATTCGACGGAACCGAATGTCCTCAAACGCATGTCGACACCTATGTTCTCGGCATGAGAGCGAAAGGAGCAACCCTCCAGTAAATGGCCGACCACTTCCAGCATACGCTCAAAAGTTCAGCGTTACGATGGTTTCTGAGGGTCAAGCCTGCGATCGCCACACCTGGGATCAGATCAGTAACATCTTCCTGGAACGGTACAGATCCAACTTAGAGTGGGAAACAAGTCGTGAGGACTTAATCACCACTGAGCAGAAAGCGGATGAAAGCATCAGAGAACTCTACAAGAGGTGGAGTTGGAAACTCTCTGAGATCATGGAGCCACTCTCCAAGGATGAACAGATGCGGATCTTCAAGTCCTGCTTAAGATCGTCCATCAGAACTCTCATCAGTCATCATTTCTTCCCAGATCTCCGGGCCATGGTCAACGCCGGCTCACAGTTCGAGAAGGATCTCAAGGAGAAGTTGGCTACTGCACAGCCATACAGATACCGATCAGCAGTTGCATTCAATCCCGCACCGGCCCCTGGCAAAGGGAAAGATACGTCTGTCAACTACATCCATCAGGGATAGCAGTCGGGCAACAGAAACCCAGTCCCACAAAGCAACAATTCTACTCAGAAGCAGCCTGCCGTACACTTCGATAAGTTTGACATGCCGCTGAGCAAGATGCTGGAGGGGTTAATCAAGGAAGGTCTCCTTAAACCCGTCGCAAATTACAAACCCAAGAATCCCGTAGTCAATGCTGACAAGAGCAAGTACTGCGCCTTTCATCAGTATCACGGCCATACCACCGACAACTGCGTGGGGTTACGATATGAAATCCAGAACCTGATAAAGAAAGGAAAATTGGAGCGCCCCCCGTGGACCCAATACAGTCGGAAACCCTTTCCCGAACAACAACAGTGTAAATTCCATTGAATGGGTGCCCAAGAAGATTGCCGCAGAGCCAATTCTTCCGCCTCTTCCAGTCGGGTCCTCATCAAATGTCCATATCAGCTACGATGTTTGTGACTGCTCCGCCTGCCTGGAGTACGAGTCCCAAGACATGAACCGGAGCAATCCTCCGAGAAAACAGAAGAAGAAGTCCTCTCAACAGAAACTGAGAGAAAGATACGAGGATGGAGACACCAGTGTGGGTACACTCGGAGAGCCATTCGGGAGGTTCGACTACTACGTACTCTACTCCAGCCGATCCTCCCTTCCTCCAAGCCATGCATCTTTAGAGCATACAGGGGTGGGAAAGCCGAAAAGTCCTGCTGACAACAGAGTTCAGACCTTGGGACACCAGAATACCTCGGATCTTGGTAATCTTACTGCCAGTCAGAAGCCTAACCCTCGCGGGATCAGCTAAGGTTTAATTTGTCCAGCTTCCGAGCACGGACCGGCAAAGAAAGATCAAAGTCAGCTTGGCACTCGCACTCGATCAACGTGCTAACCAAGGGCGGCAACCGCCACAAACAGTCTCAACGCAATCCCGAGGCTCCAGCAAAGGCCTTACCTCGCAAGAAGAAAATAGGAAACGGATGGCTTAATGACTCTCCTTCTCCGAATAGAGACCAGATCTATGATTCCCGACTGTATGGCAGTATGATCACGTTCTGTGACGAAGACCTGCCGAGAGATGCCTCGGGGCACAACGAAGCTCTGTATATCACTCTCAAGCTCAACACCATAACACTCCCCGGAGTATTGGTAGACAATGGGTCAGCCGTTAACGTTTGCCTTAGGCTTAGCAATACTTGCCTTACCTTTGCCATCTTTCTTGAACCCTTTACCTTTGTTAACCATTAACACAGTATCGGTTTTAGGCTTCTTGATATTCATCTCTGCGGTCTTAAGCATCGCATGCAATTCCGAGAGATTCTTATCCATGCCAGTCTTGTGATAGTGCATAATAAAATGACTATAACTTTCAGGCAATGAATTCAATATCAAATCCGTGGCGAGTTCCAAACTCAACGGATTTACAAGCCTATCGAGACGCTCAATGTAATCCTTCATCTTAAGGACATGAGCTCCCACCGATTGCCCCTCTTGTAACATTTCCTTTAAGCGCTCAGCAAGATCAAATGTTGCATCTATGTGCTCAAGGTCCTTCTGAAGAGCCTTAGACATAGTAGCTTGCATAAGGCATGCGACATCCATAGAATCATCATTATGTTTCTTATGTGCATCCCTATCAGCCCTAGGAGCATTTGGAGCAGGTTGAGGTGGAATGTGTTCATTGAGAACGTACATTTTCTTCTCTTGCTTCAGAACAATTCTGAGGCTTCTGATCCAATCAGAATAGTTTGTACCGTTCTCCTCAAGCTTGTCCTTTTCAAGGACAGATCGCAGTGACAGGGGTTGATTATTGTGTGTAGCCATTCTACAATAAAATATGCAAACAATATAAACATATATCAATATCAACACATTTATCATCTAAGAGCAAATAATGTATTTCATAAATACTCCCACTAAATTATACACCTTCAAATACAAACATGTATCATATAATTATAGTAGGCTAAGATCCATATTTCACTTGATTTTGGTTTAACTGAGTCAATGCCCGAAATCAAGCTATTTAGGTAGAAACATCAATCATATCACTATATGACTCTTAGATCTTTTATGAGATTTCAATAGATATTATATATTAAAAGGCATGTTTTAAATCTCATCTATGCCTTGGGTCAAATCTCATTTGAAAGCACCAATTAAATCAAAACCTTTTTCAAACATGTGAGACATGGAACGATGCACCTAACTGAGTCAAAACTACATCAACCATTATCCCACCTTGATCACAAATTAAGATATAAGATGCACCCAACTGAGTCGAAACTACATCAAATACCCTAAAATATCACAAGTGTTCTAATCAAGGAATGGCATAAGATTTAAATATTTAGAAGGTTTTCAACATGTAACAAACATCGCATGGTTGTAACATAGATCTCATGTGAACATAATCATGAACATAGGGCTTCACAAAATATCATACAAATAATTTGATTCAATTTTGAGAAATTACAAATCTAATTTAATCATATTAAAAGATTAATAACCTACTCCCTCCGTCCAGTTACATACTTCACACTTTCTATTTTGGGCATCCAATTACATACTTCACACTTTGTCTCCTACATTATTTTAATACTCACAACACCATTATAATTTAATATTCCCTCCACTCATTCTCTCTCCTATTTTACTTTTATACTCACAACATTATATCATTATTTTTTTTCTTAATCCACGCGTGAACAGTAACTGTGAAGTATTAACTTGGACGGAGGGAGTATGTGATAAACTAATCTAATTAATTTATCATTAATCATGAATCATGGCATATCAAATATACTTGTTTTTCATAGAAACAAAACACATAGGATCTAGATCTATTTCATATCACATGGTAGCAAATAATCATATTAAATCTTGCATGCAATTTCAATCCTAATCATGGCAAGACAGGGCTCTGATACCACTGATGGGTTTTAGGGTTACAAACGCAGCGGAAGATATAATTTTAACATCAAAACCCTAGCCCTAAGATCCATCTAGCATGAATAGATTAGAAATTAATATGAGATAGAATTTACATACCTTGAATGCGATGAAGTTTAACTTGAATTCGAATCTGAAAAAACGAATCTCAAAACAAATATCAAAACCGTTGATGAAGGTTTTGATCTTCTCCTTGTTCTTCAATGTGATGAATTGATCCAAGCCTTAGGTGATAACGTAACCACCCTCTAATGGTAATCCACACGCGAACGAACCAAGAACACCTTCTTGTTAGATTGCTAGATGATCCCTTTGATTATTGAAACACTTTTCAATAATCTATGGCTGATTATGGAATTGAATCTAGGGTGTTTTGATCTTTGATTCTCAATCAAAATCAAGGAATTTGTGTTTCCAAGGCCCTAAAATTCGTGTGTCATTGCTGGGGAAAAAGGACATATTTATACTTTGTAAATAGCCCTAACAATTAGGGAGAAAAGTCCTTTTTCGAAGTAAAAACGGACTGCTAAAACGGGACCTGGGCGGTCGCCCACCAAGGGTTGGGCAGTCGCCCAGTTGTACAGCGCTTAATCCTTTATTCGAAAATCCACCGCCCATATGGGGCTGGGCGGTTGCCCACCTGTACAGTCGCTAATATACAATTTTCAAATCCCACATGAGCAGTCGCCCATGTCCACTTGAGCGGTCTCCCAAGTCAACGTTTGACTTGTGGGCGGTCGCCCATGGTGAACCTCGGCAGTCGCCCATGTGTCCAGAATCCATAATTTCAGCCCGAATCAAATTCGTTCTTTGTGTGTGACCCAAAAGGAATTATATTATGTTGGTAGTGAGTCGAAACATCGACCTCACAAGACATAAGTGACTTCTGGCAAATCATTATGTCCACCCAATTAATATAACATCAAGACTTGATTCCTCAATAGATCCAATGTTATAATTCCTTTGTCCACGATGCCCAATTGAACATGAGTCATTGTCTATGTCAACTCATTCCGTTCAATGCTTTCTCGATTCCGAATATGTTGATAATGCAAATGCATTTGATCTCTATCAAATCACTTGAGTGCGGCCACACATTTCATCAACATCATTCATCGAGGGGCCCAAGCAAACATCTCTCTTCATAAGAGGGACAAATCCCATCTTGACTTATCATTCTTCCCTACATGATTCCAATCGTGCCAACATAGCCCTTATTGCTATCCGATTAAAGACAGTGTTAGACTATATTAAACACGGTCTTCGTCATGTGGAAGACAATGATAATCTCAGGTGTAAGGATTCAAAACACGACTATCATGAGATTTATTCATGACACATATGACTATTGACCATGTCATAAATCTCATCGGTAGGTCATGTCCAATACTTGTTCTCTAGCAAGTATCCATAAGTGTAATGTGCATCACATGCATATAATCATCTCCATGATTATCCACTACCAACTTATACTAGTTGTTCTCAATAAATAGGGACGCAGTTCAATATAATAAACATGCAAAACATATAATGAACCAAATAATACTTTCTCTATAATAAATGATAAAGATGATTACATAGTGGTTTAGATAATAAGTCAAATATAACTATATGCCTAGGGCACTACACCAACATCCTACAGTTGTAGCGAACGAAGTCACCTTGGGAATTTTTGTCATCGGTTGTGGATTGGCCAGATCTTTGGAAATTTCCATATCTTTGAAAGGATGAAGATTTGGAGTGGAAGGGTTTGCTGCCATGTTGTTGGGACTTCTTAAAGTCTTTGAACTTTCTGTAGTTTCTGGCAAAGGCAGCAAATTCATCTTCTTCAGAAGGCTTGTTATAGTTAACATTGGTTTGGTTAGGTTGAGACTGAAAGGTTGAAGGGGAGTTGTTGGCAGAAAAGTTATTGAACAAGGAAGAGCCTGGGAAGATCTCAGTTTGAGCTGGCAGAGAAAGATTTTTGAACTATTTTTGAACTTCACCAAGCCTGTTGAGGTCTTCCTCATACATAAAGAAAGTGGAAACAATATTCTGAATGTGAGTCTTATCTAAGTCTATGCATTCTTTTAAAATAGCTACCTTAAAATGTCATAGGCCTCCAAGAGAATCGAGGAAATGCATGTTAAGATCTTTCATTGTATTTATTCTACCTAAAGATGCACAAGAGTTGCTTACCTCACAAAATCGATCATACGTTTCTCTGAGGGACTCACTTAGGTTCTTTTTGAAGGATTTGAATTCGGCTACACTTTTTTAAGGCCGGTTGTCCTTTGCCACTTGATCTCCTTCAAAGTATCTTAGGATACTTTGCCAAACTTGCTGGGCAGTCTCATAATTCTGCACTTGTTTGTACAGCTTATCATCTAGACCAGAGGTCAGAATGTGCATAGCCTTTTTGTCGAGGGCTACACATATCTTATCCTCTTCAGTCCATTCTTCACGAGTCTTTGGAACAATAGTTTCATAAACTTCAAACTCTTGTTCCGATGATCTATCGGCATGATCCATGAGAGGAGTTTTGGGGCCTCTTGGCATTGTGTTGAATTTGATAGGAATGGTAGAACCATCTCTAACTACAGTCATTAATCTGTCATCAATTGAATTCATGTACCACATGATTCTGTTTTTCCATACTGGAAATTCATTTTCGTTCAACATGGGTATCGTTGCCATGTTCCACGATTGCATGAGTTTTCCCGCTATTGGAATCGACAATTCAAGTGTGAATTTCGAAAATTGGAAGCTCTGATACCAATTGTTAGGGCCAATTGGTAGGAAAACATGCTAGAGGGGGGTGAATAGCCTGAGAAAACTTCTTTAGAAATCCCTTTTCAAAATATCCAAGTAACTTATCAAAAGCTAAACCGATGTTAACCGGTTACGCAGCGGATAAAGTACTACCAGTTTACTCACATAAATGATCGATTAATTAAAAGGATTTTCAAGTAAGTTAGAAGATCATGCAAATTATATTCCAATAAGAAAGACAAACAAAGCAGTTAAGGATTCAAAGGGTTGTGACCGGTGATAGAGTTCAACCGGTTACAAGACAAGATATAATGAGCAAACACACAAACAAATGGACACAGATGTTTGTGTAATAACCAAAAATTTTCGAGGATTATTTTGTAAATTGTTAAATTTTCAATTAGGCTTTTAGAGGGACTAATAATTATATTGAAGTCCTAGGAATTATATTATGTGGGTTTAAATTATTTAGATGAGTTGGGCTTTGGTATTGGGCTTAGATTTAGTAAAACCCTTTTTATTTTATTAATGAATTTGACCCTTTTTAATTAATAAATGATTTTATTATTTGTTATTCCTTATATTAGTTGGGTTAGAAGTTGTGGGCCAATTGTTTTGGGCTTAAGTTACTTAATGGGCTTAGAATACCTTTTGGGCTAGGTTTAAAAAAATAAATAAAATAAATAATAATAAATATTAATGGTCATTAAGTAGGGAGGTTAATTTTGGATTTAAAGCGAGTCATTAATTCGAAGTAATCATTAGCCGTTTTTAATAAGGTAATTATGAGGAAGGTTATTAGTGATAATAATTGTGGCGGTTAAGGAGTAATTAGTAGAATAATTATTAAGAAAATTAATCATACTAATAATGGATATTAATTAGGACACAATAAATTAGGTAATAATGTTGATGGTTATAACTTGGTGAAAGAGTTTTGAGATGGAGTATAAATAGTGATGTGAGTCTTAGAGAGCTCGTACACCAAGAGAAGTTAGAAAGAAATGTTTATTGTTTTAGTGGAACGGAGAAGGCGAGACTGAAGAAGGAAGGAGGAGATTTTGGAAGGCACTAGTGAAGGCTTTGTTGTCGTTCAAGTACTTTAAGAAAGACCTCAATCGAAGGTAAGGGATTATACATCCTTAAGTTAATTGATTTCCGTTTCGTTTCATTTTTTAGGCTTTCGCATATTTCTTGGCGATGTACGTTCCTTTGATACGTAAAAGCTGACCTCGCGTCAGTATTTGTTTTGACTCCCTCGTTTACCGTTATTTGCTAATCTTTTGCTATTTGTTTGCTTAAATCGTTCTTTGGTTTCGTAAATATGAAAATTTTATTGTCCTTGTGGAAGTTCATATTTTGTATAAAATGAGTTTTGATATGATATAATTTTATTCCATTAATGATCACTAAGTTAGACAACCTGCTTCGGCGGGTATATTTGATATTTTGGCCTTCGGGCAAACTTAGTACACCGCTTCAAACTAGTGGTGGGGTGTTCCGGATACACTGTTTAGGACTCTGCGGAGTCAATTTTGTTCCCTTTATGGGATTTTGGTTTGATAAGGTCAGTGGACCACTTATGTGATCATGATGTCTGTGAATGATTTGATTATCTACGGCTGGTATGGGACGGTTGTAGATAATTAGATCATTCGAGTTAACTTTGTTCAGCTTATCAGTCCTTTGAATTTCCTTATAATCTGTGAATGGTTTAGTTAATTAAAACTGGTATGGGACGGTTTTAATTAAGTAAATCATTCGAGTCAATTTGAATCGATTTCGTCATCATTGGAACTCCAAAATATTTATCAACTCAGTTTGTGAAACCGTTGAGATTTTGAAAGACATTTGGTTTGAGATTTTGTAAATAACTATTTCGAATTTGTATTCTGTTATGTCTTCGATTGTTATTTGAAATTTGTATCGTTTGATATTCCTTCAGGTCAACTCCTTCTTAGTAACCGGAGGGGTTGTATATGAACTTGCTGGGCATTGTTCGCTCACCCTTTCATCTTCTTTTCTTCCAGATTTCATATAGGGAGAATGTGAAACGGTTCGGGAGCACTTTATAAGGAGTTCAAGGATCGGCTTAGTTTACTTTCATTTTAGACTCTTTAGTTAGTTATTTCAGTTATTTGAGAGATTGTAAGACTTGAAAGATTTTGTTGAGCTAGTGGATTGTACTAGCCGTTGAAATTGTTACCGTTATCCGTATTTAAGTTATTTCAAATTGTGGTTAGTGTTTGAATTATGGTTTTAGTAGCCGTTGGAGGTTATTTTATTATCAATTAAGTATTATTATTGTTGTGAAAATTTGGGGTCGTTACAGTTTGGAGAGGTTCACAATGTTAAGTAACTGCTACGTCATCTACCAAGTTTGGTCAAAACTTGGATTTGTGAAAAGGTGCACTATTAATGTCACTAGTTTATTACAAGTTGCAAGCTTTAAGATTTAAAGCTAACTAAAGGAAAGTGATCACTAATGGATCGTGATACAAGATTGATCAAGTGTTTTCAAGAGATGTGTTCACAAGTTGAACTGATTTATCTTGGGTGTATAGTGTGATCAATCAATGTGTTACAAACATAGTCTTGTTGGGGAACACTTACAGGAATTGATTGAGTGTGCACAATGTTTGTCCTAATAAATGATCTAGTGAATATAAGGAATGAATGTCTTGAACTTCAATGCTTGAGTATTTTCAGCACTTGCAGTTCTTGACAATTCCACTCTCAAAGTCTTCAATGCATCAACTCTCTTTAATGCTCTAAGGAAGGTATTTATAGTGTCTTTAAAATGGAGCGGTTGTCTTTGAAGGGGTTGAAGGGATGACTTGGTCTGACAAGTAGTAAATGAGAATATTTTCTGCATTAAATGCTTGAGATTTAAAGTATAACCATATTTGAATTTTCCACTAGGTAAAGAAGTTGTTGTGAGTATTGGTAACTTAAACATTCTTTGAAATAGTTACTGACAAGGCGGCAGTATGGTCTTAATAGCAACTGTTCTACCAACTTCAGCTAAGTAGTAGGCTAAGTAGGTGAGAGAAATTAATGATAGGTCAACTGATGAAAGCTTATTGGGGAAGCTTGACCGACTGCAACATTTGAGTAACTGAAGGAGAGTAACCGGTTGACTAACTAACCAGTTGGAGAGTTGATTAGTTGAAAGTGTAACCGGTTGAGGTCTTGGAATGTTGAACAAGTTAACCAATATCTTTTTGGAAAAACTCAAGGTCTTCAAGTCTTCAATTATCTTTGAGAAAATGCAAGAATAAAAACACAGGCACTAGCCTTGATGGGATCCTAAGGGTACATAGAAAATTCTAAGTAGTCTAGTTAAAATTAGGGGTCCTCAATAATGCCTTAATGATTGGGATTAAGCAATTCCTAAGCTATAAATATATTTGACTAACAATTAACTTCAAGGTAAAAATGGAAAACTATCTACACAAGTAATCATGTTAAGTATGAATGTTGATATTTTTTTGAAATCAAGTTACAACATTCACCCTTTATCTTTGGAGGTTTCTCCTGAATAGCCCTTCAAGAAATAAAAGGTTCATCTTTTATCGTACACCACATTTGTATTTTTTTTTAGTAGGAATTTGATAAAAGAGATTAGATAAATATTGTAACAACTATAAAAAATATATTTGATGAGCTCAGACCCTTCAGATCGGGCCCAAGATCGGTCTGGTACAAAGGCAACGAATGACGTGGCACCCCTAACACCGAGTCTTATTAGTTCGCATTGATCGCAGTCTCATACCTGACCGAGCCCTAGCTCACTCTGGACCAAGGACAATGTGTGAGGTGGCATCCCGTTGACTGAGTCCCCCCAGACCGCGTTGACTAGGGGTGGAAACGGTTCAGTTTAGCTCGGTTTGGACAAATTTAGAAGTCAAACCGCTAGCATCGGTTTGGAGAAATTTCAAACCGAGCTAAACCATAAAAAAATCAGATTGGGCTAAACCAAACCGCTATGGTTCGGTTTGGTTTGGTCTAAACTGCGGTTTAATTTTGCGGTTCAGACCACGGTCCAAACCGCGATCTAGACAACGGTCCAAACCGAATTTCAAACCATAATCTTTTTTTGTTAACCATTTAAATTATTCATTTTAGGACGGAGGTATCTCTATAGAAAGGGAGCAGAAATATTCCCAGCATCAAATAGCTAGCAGGTTAGAGTTCGGTCTAAATCTTTCCACTATGACCAGAGGTCCAGAAGAACAAACAAAAGCAAGGAATTCACACTTCACACATCTCTTCTGCTTCTTAACAAGAACAACACACAATGTACCTTCACTGAGAATGAGAAATGTAACCACAGTAGCAAACATATTCAAGGCCCCTAAACTTGTGGATAATCGAACCGCAAAATCGGGAAGCGTATATTTCCTTGCATAGCTATGCCAACCAAAAACAAAGTTTAATACACACCCAGAAAAAGAATTGACTCAATTTATGAGCATATGATGGAAGTGATATCATCAATCATATTCGATATGAAATGCAAGAATTTAAATCACAAAAAGTTTCCAAATATGCATATTAGTATCATTTGTAATACCATAAACCCTAAATATGACAGAATCACATATCAGAGAGGTTCAAACCGCGGTTCAGTTTAATGGCTCATTTTCACGGTTTCAAACCGCGGTTCGGTCTTAAACGGTTCGGTTTGGTTCAGATCGGTTTAGGAATGCCAAACCCCATGCTAAGCTGAATCACGTGGTCTGTTAATTTCTCAAATTGAGCTAAATCACTTATGTCTAAAAACCAAACCAAACCACACGATTTAGCTTGGTTCGACTTCAAATCGTGGTTTGAACCAAACCACGGTCACCCCTAGCGTTGACTGCGATCTCATACCATACTTCCGGTTAATATCAGGCTTAGGGGACATGATTTCGTACAAGCTCTAACACCAACTGGCAGGCCTGCCACTATCGCATTAAATGAAGGCTCATGTGCCTATCATGCGTGTTGAGGTGCCACGCCAACTGCTGCCTGCCATCCCTCTCCCATTAAAGACCTCCCTCTACAGTATTATGTGCTTTACTGTACAATCTAACCAGGCGCGAACACGTGTCCTATGACAAGACCAATATCTCTAAGGGCTGAGATCCATCCGACTGGTCTCTCTCTACTATAAATACTCTCATTTTTCTTCGAAGGCAAGGTAAGTTACATGGTCTAAACCCTAGCACAAACACACACCAAGACATTCCAAGTCTTATATCTCAGCTATCGAATCCTCAAGGGTCTTACTCTCACACTCGAGGCCCTGAGCTGTAATCAATCCCAACTTGGTCTCTAACGGTGTTTATTGTTTGTGTTGTAATCTAGGTATCCAGTTCAGTCAAGCCAGTTATTCATCCTTGTGAGACCCCAAATGTGGGCACCCCAACCCGGAACCTAACACGTGTCCCGAGCCGGAGAGTCCAAACAAAAAAACCACCTGTAATTTTTGAAAACATTTGACTTAACTTGAAAAGTAACTAAACTTTAACCTTAACATTCAAATACTAACTTGGGTCATCTCCACTTGGAGGAAAAGGGGTAAAACATGAACTAACTTTAAACCATTTATTTACAACATTTACAAAGGTTCCCAAAGTTAAGTTTGAAACAAAGTTGTAATATATACAAACTCCACCAAGGAGCTAAACCAAAAGACAAATCCAACTCTCAACCAAGACATATATATACCCAACAACCCAAAATACTCGTACAAACTCCTCCCCGTCCTCACTGGTCGGGTCCTCCTGTCTCAGGCCGATCTAAAACATTAAAGGGAGAAGGGTGAGAATAAATATCAATAAGTTATTATGAATGCACAATATGCCAAGTAAGATGCAACACATACAAGGTGCATATAACACATTGGAAAAGCCGTAAACACATTACATTACCTTGGTTTACCTTTTCCCGTCTGACCAATAAGTCGTACAACATCGGGAGATAAAAATCCACTCATTTGTGAACTTCTTGAGCATATTCACATCTTATAAGACCCGTTTTTCAGGGAACCATATAAGATTCTAGCAACTCTGTAAGGCTTTTGGCTCAATACAGATGTTATAACCCCAATCTGTGGCCACAGAAGGGGACAGTCACAGGTATAACGTAATCCGATCACATTAGGTCACACTTTCCATAATTGATCATGTTCCGTTATACCCCTAAACATCAGCTGATTAACATAAGTTGCACATAATAGTTACTTGAAATGAAATCCACCAAAGGGATAAAATACAACAACATGGTAAAGCATACTAATGTTCAATCCATATCATAGTGCAACATCCATTTCATACACTATATATATATATATATCACAATCAATGAATATGAACTCAATATGCAAAAATACATGACCTCTATAAAGGTCCAAGTTCCATTTACCTAGTTGGAGTCACTTTGGTTAAGTTACGAATCAAGGCTATCAAGCATTTTCTGAACAATATTTAAAGTACTTCCACTATTCCATTTTAACCAAGTAAGACACCATTATGTAGCTAAAGTGTTCTACTTTAATCTAAGTTAAAGAGGGTTCAATTATGTTCTAAGTTGAATAGGTTTCTACAGCTTGGAAAAAGCTTCAGAGGTGGCAGGGCAGGGCACGACTCGTGCCCAATGGCACGACTCGTGATCTTCCCCTGCACGACTACCTTAGTCCTCACGACTAGTACCACGAGTGACCAAAGGGTGGCACGACTCGTGCCCCTTGGCACGACTCGTGCCAAGGCCAATTTCAAACACCAGATTCAGCACATCAGCAGTAAGCCAAAACCAAAAGCCATAAACCAAAATACTCTGTTTTGAAGTACCACAAACCAGTTCCAAACATTACCAAAATGATACCAAACTAGTGCATACTCATTTTACCCCATATCTAAGGCATTAACCTCATATTACAACCATTGTTAATCAAGAACAAGACCAAGTGATCCATGCAACAACCTATATCCAATCCTTCAACATTAAATTCACCTTTTCTACTATCCTTTACCTTTATTTACCAAGTCCATCACTAATTCACTTTCAACTTCTTCATTTCCCATGTAAATTCAAGAAAACATATACCAACAATTCCCAAAACAATTTAGGCTATATCAAAACATCAATAATCATAACATGAACATATTTTGGGAAGAAAATCATAATAACTTACCTAAATGGTGCGAAATGGAATAATTAATTGACCGGCTCTAAATGATCCCCTCGACCACACGAACAAGAATCTGCAATTTGTTTTGAAAACGGAAAGGTATTGAAGGGTGTAGAATTTATGGAAGGGAGGTTAGGGTTTGGTTCTCCATGGATGAATTGAAAAGAAGAGAATACTGATGAATAATATTATGAAGCTTTCTTGATTATTTTCCAAGGATAAGAATAGAATGTTTAACTAAAGCTCCTCCCACTTTGAACAACCTATAAATAATAACAATCTTAACTATTCACTTTTACATCCAAGCACCTCATCATAATAAAATCATTTTATTTAAAATTCCAATTATTATTATTTCACCATACACTTTATAATTTATTCCCTTTTGACCCTTTAGCATTAAAGTTAATTCCTTTTCATCCTAACTTCACCAAAAATTGTTAAAAACATAATATGAGCATATAACTTAGCAAGTAACACAAATAGCATGAAATGAGTTACTAACACCCGAACCCCACGTGCTCAACGTGTGCTAAAATAGTGCCTAATATTAGGGTCGTGACACCGAAAGTTGTGGAGTTATCAATATTTAGTATATAGATATATATATATATATATATATATATATATATATATATATATATATATATATATATATATATATATATATATATATATATATATGTGTGTGTGTGTGTGTGTGTGTGTGTGTGTGTGTGTGTGTATGTGTGTGTGTGTGTGTGTGTGTGTGATAAGCCTATCGTTAATAATATTTGGGATAGGGTATTAAAATAAAAGTAAAAATTGTCATCTCACCACGAAGGCATAGCCAAATTCATAATGGTGATATACGAAGAAATTAATGTTAGTATTGTTAGTAATACATTAGCATTGTCTGTAATGAATTAGTATTGACAATAATAAATTAAAGTTAGTATTGTTAGTAACAAATTAAAGTTAGCATTGCCATCTTACTATTCTGGGATAGCCAATCTTTTGATGATATTTGAAATGAAAGAGTAACATATTTTTAGAGTGATTTAATGGATGAATTCTTACAGATTGAAAATGGTGAAGTTGTTAAAAACTCGTGCTGATAACGTGTTGTAAATCAAATTAAAAGGGAGAGACTTGTAACTTAACTAAACCTTGGGACTTAGAAATAAAAGGAGGGAGCAAGAGGGTTGTTCTGAAAAGGAGAAAAACCAGAAAGTAAGAAATGACTGATGAAGCAAGAACAGATTGGGAGAATGTATCTCGATGCATATTTTCCATTCAGTATACGCAAGTTTCCACAAGCATCGTATTCACAAATAGTGTTTACTATTTGTGATTACTATTGGTGCATAGTAAATTATACATTATACTATAATATGATATGATACAATATATTGTTACAGTGTTACTACATTCCACACATCAATTATTCACTACATTTTCCAAGTTATAAACATATCATTTATATAGAATTTGGGTTGAATAAAGATGAATAAATGGAGGTGGGGGAGAGAGATGTAAAATGGGAAGGGGGAAACGGGGGAGGAATCAGAGTGTAGTGGAGCCATTAGAGGCCTTTGAAGCAAAGGAAGGGGATAGGGCGCAAGGGACGATGGACATGAGGGAGGGTGGGAGTCATTTGGGGGTAATGAGTTTGGTTTTTTTTTTTTTTGGCACGGGGAAGATAATGGGTAAATTTGTGATTTCATATTTCAAAAGTAAGGGTATATTGGTAATTTGCATTAGCTGAAGGTATAATGGTCAATGAGATCCCAAATTTTAGAGTATGTTGGTCATTTCCTAAGATAATTACTTATTTCGTCCCCTAACTTATAGTCACTTTTTCGTTTTAGTTCGTATTGTATTTTTCCCTCTTAACCTCATGTTTTTAATTAATGTCGTCTTTTCGTCAGGGTTCCGCTCCATCATAACCACCATCCTAATCAAATCACCCAAATAAATTACGACAGAAAAATTTAAAAACACATCATCAAAATCAAGAACACAATGAGACATAAATCTCAGATCTGAAAAGAGTATGGGGATTAAATCTAAGATTTGAAAAGAAAATTGAAGAGGAGAGAGGCGACATGTGAGAGGAGGGAGGGAGGAGGTGGTGAGACAAGAGAGAGAGAGAGAGAGATGGGGGCGGAGAAACCAGAAAGAGTTTGGTCTGATTTCTGGCTAGATTGACCAGAGAAGAAACAGAAGAGGTCAGATTCATGGAAGGTGACCGGCAAAGATTGACGCCTGGTTTTAGGATGAAGGCAGAGGAAGAGAGAGTGAGAGGCGCGACAGAAGGTAGAGGTTGGCGGCCGAAAGGAACGGAGGTGTTGGGTTTCTGAGTAAATTGAGAAGGGGACAGGAGAAAGGAGGCGGCAACGAAGGATGAAGGGCGGCACTGGAGGATGAATTTCGACTTGGGAGGGAAGTTTGAGTTAACTTCAACAATGGATCAGTTAGGTATTTAACGAATGTTAATCACTTGATGACACGCGACCAAAACCCATTAGACAATTTTGTCATGGAATGAGGAAACTGCAAAAATTGGGTAGTTGGGTGATATATTGCAAAAAAAAAGAAAAATATATATATTGACCACATTTGCATATTGTTATTAATAAGTGACCAAAATATTGGGTTTTGACAAAGAGAATTGTTATATAGGCCCGTAAAATTGTTGAGCAAACCCGTAAATTTAAAATTTCAAAATTGTCACAGAATGAAATGACTCTACTACCATTAAATTCATACACCCATTCTTATATACTTCTTTTTTAAAACTCATTGTTAATCTCATTCATATATATTTCTTCACTTTCTAACCATATAAATGTGTTAAATTGTTGTCTTAAATATTCTATTTTCGTGGCAAAAATTCGGCCAGAGTTTAATGATTTTTTGCCAAGAATCGGCCACACCCGGTCGAAAAAACAAAAAAAGTTTGGCCACACCCGGTCGAAAAATAAAAAAAGTTCGGCCACACCCGGCTGAAAAACAAAACAAAGTTTGGTCACACCCAGCCAAACCATTAATAAAATTCGGCAGCTACTAGCCAATTTTTGGGATCGATTTGTACAGTACCGACCGAACTTTTGTAATTTAGGCATGAAATTGTCACGGCCTGAATCACAAGTGATATCCAAGGTGATAACAACACCAACGATAGCACTTGGGATAGCACACACACACTTCAAAAATAAAACAATTTTGTAAAGGAGATTGCAGCGGAATAATAACACCAAAATTGTTTTTCTCAAGTTATATAAATAATATAACTTGAGGATGCCTCTTAGGCAAGACTTTATCACTTTATAAAAAGAATTACACAAAGCCGAAATGTTCCCTAAGACTAATACAATGTATGCTCTATGGAACAAGAGATAAAGAACGAAATCCAATCCTAGCCTACACACAACTTGATATCAAGGTAATCAAGTGCATAATTACAAGGGAGGATGGACGAAAAGAACCAAACAAAGAACTCTATCTCTCTATGCTTCGAAGGTGTGTATATTTGGTTTTTCTTGGCATATCTTCAAATGAATCCTTTCAAGCATATTTATAGTCTTCAATTACTTGAAGGCTACTCAAATAAACAGCCTTGGGGCTGTATTGGACATTGAGGGAGAGTGGGGAAGTGGTTGGTGTATTCCTCAATCCAAGCGCCCACCTTCCTCAAAAATACCAACCGTGAGTTTGTTTATCCAAGTCCATGCATCGACGCCTTGTACTCCCAAGCTTTCTCCATGTTGTACTCTCTTTGAATCAGCAACAATCATCTTGACTAAGTCTTCACATGTTTTAAATTGTTGTTGCCAAAGTAACTCTTGGAAAGATTTATGCATAAAATGTCATTTATGCATAAACCATTCTTTTCTAAATTCCCCACGTTTATAGCTCTTTCTCCAATCATATTGCAACCTGAAATATGAACATACACCATAGACTATACAGATTATATTAGCACATTAGCACATAAATTAATAAACAAGAAATGTACAACTATATAAATTCAAGCACAGGAAATCATCTGGATATCATCTGGAATCTGGGAAATCATCTGCGATATCATCTGCACTTTACACTAACAATCTCCCCCTTAGTTGGATGTTTCTTCTCAAACCTAATGTGCTGCTTTGTTGAAGACGTTTTCAAAATCGTAAACTCTTTAGTTAAAAAGACTTTCAGATTTTTAAAATTTAATCAACAAATTTCGAAAATAAGAAATAAAAAACTAATATAGCACACACTAATGTGTTAAGGCAACGATGGTAACACCTAGGATAACACATGTAATATAAATCCCCTTGATAAATATTTTCATTTTCAAGCATTTCAGGCATAACAAGC
The DNA here is from genome assembly GCA_022495995.1 of Adenophora triphylla var. japonica. Classification (NCBI taxonomy): domain Eukaryota; kingdom Viridiplantae; phylum Streptophyta; class Magnoliopsida; order Asterales; family Campanulaceae; genus Adenophora; species Adenophora triphylla. The sequence goes on along the minus strand of JAFEMH010003912.1, from coordinate 152,509 downwards.
TTTAGCCATTTTCAGGCATTTCAAGCATAATAAGCTGAGCAATTTTCATGCACTTTAGGCATAACAAGCCTATATATATATTTTTAAGTACATTGCTTGTTATGAAAGATCAATACACTTCTTTAAACAAGGAAGCATCGTAGTAACGAGCTTCGTGCCCCGAGTTTTATTTCAAGTGTAAAGATAAAGTGATTTATGCCTATCGGGTAGGGTACACTGTAGTAGCGAACTCCATGTCCCTAATACTAAGCATAGATGACCTCATACATTCTCATTGGCAAGAGTACATCGTTGCAGCGAACACCGTGCCCCGAGCTCGAGAAAATAGTAAGGAAAATTTTGCCTTTTTGCCTTTTTATTTATCACATACGAATATTAGTGACTTTGTCACTTTAAGCACACGAAGGGGAATGATATCAAACATGTTAACCCAAGTAATAACCTACCACAACAAAAAGGTCAGCATGTGCCACGGTCAGAACTAAGCTAACCAGATTAAAAGAATATAAAAGCAATTTTTTTAAAATAAATAAAAAAATACACTAGTATACAAGTGTTATCCTGAGTGATAACATCACCTGGGGTAGCACTGACAAACAGACTCAGAGATTACAAAGACCAAGAGATCTTTTCAAACTAGAAAATCTCTCGTGGTCTAAGGCCTTGGTAAAGATGTCAGCCAGTTGATACTTAGTATCAATATGATCAATGTTAATTAGGCCTTTATCTACCATATCTCTAAGAAAATGATGACGTATTTCTATGTGCTTAGTACGGGAATGCTGAATAGGGTTTTTTTGAAATGTTGATAGCACTCAAGTTATCACAGTACATAGTCAATGAATTACTCTCTAGGCCATAGTCATCTTGCATATGTTTTAGCCAAATAAGTTGTGAGCAACAACTACCAGCTGCAACATACTCAGATTCAGCCGTGGAAAGGGAGACACAGTTTTGTTTACGATTATACAATGAAACTAAATTGTTACCCAAGTAAAAACACCCCCCACTAGTACTCTTCCTATCATCCATATCCCCTGCCCAATTCGAGTCGCTAAAGCCTACCAAATTGGTGTTAGTATCCTTACTAAACCAAATCCCTAATTCACTTGTTCCCGAAACATATTTAATTATTTTTTTGACAAAATTAACGTGGGAGACTTTAGGATTGGCTTGATAACGTGCACAGACGCACACGCTAAACATGATATCTGGACGACTAGAAGTGAGATAGAGAAGGCTACCTATCATGGAGCGATATAATGTAGGATCAACATCCTCACCTACTTGGTCTCTACCAAGTTTAAGAGATGAACACAAAGGGATGTTCGAACTCTTTATCCCTTCCAACCCAAACCGTTTCACTAAGCTTTTTGCATACTTGCTTTGTGAAATAAATATCCATTCACTAGATTGTTTCACCTGAAAGCCTAAGAAGAATGTTAACTCACCAATCATGTTCAATTCAAATGTTGACGTCATAGCCTCTATAAAATATTTTAAACAAGTTTGAGAAGTAGAGCCATAGACTATGTCATCAACATAGATTTGAACAATGATTGTTTCCTTTCCATGCCTTAAAATGAATAAAGTCCTATCTGCTTCACCTCTTGTAAAACCATATTCAAGTAAGAAAGAGGTTAAACGACCATACCACGCACGTGGAGCTTGATTCAAGCCATATAAGGCTTTATCAAGTCTATATACGTGGTTTGATAGATGAGGATCTTCAAATCCTTTTGGTTGTTCAACATAAATTTCTTCTTTTAAATAACCATTTAAAAAGGCAGCTTTAACATCCATTTGAAATAAGGTAATTTTTAGATAACAAGCTATTGCCAAGAGGAGTCTTATGGACTCAATTTGAGCTACTGGAGCAAAGGTCTCATCAAAGTCAACACCTTCAATTTGTGTGTAACCTTGAGCCACGAGACGGGCTTTGTTTCGAACAATATTTCCTTGCTCGTCCGATTTATTTTTAAAAATCCATTTTGTACCAATTACATTAGTGTTAATGGGACGTGGTACTAAACACCAAACTTCGTTACAAGCAAATTGTTCAAGTTCCTCTTGCATGGCATGTATCCAAAAATTATATTTTAAAGCCTCTGAAACATTTTTAGGTTCTAAAGAGGAAACAAAACAAGAATATTTTACCTTATGGTATGTGGTGGACATGCACACATACCTCACCATTTCACGGTTACTAAAAGGCTCATTGTTCCTTGTTTGTACCCCTTCATTTGCTTCTCCAATAATCTGAGATGAAGTATGATCTCTTCTGATCCTAGCTGGTGGATCCCTTCTTAAATCTCCATGCACATCTGTATTATCATTAGCCTATTCGTCATTCTCAGTTGCTGGACTGCCTTCAGGTGATACCGGAGATGATATCCCTTCAGTGGCAACACTCTGGTCAGCACCTGAGGTATCACTTGTTTTACATTGTTCCTCCAGTTCATCCAGCAATATTAATGGAGATTCCTGCACTCCATCACCTGTAACACTTGCTAAGTCATCAAAAATAACGTTAACTGATTCTTGTATGGTCTTTAACCTAAGGTTATAAACCCTATATGCTCGACTATCCTGAGCATACCCAAGAAATATAGCCTTATCACTTTTAGAGTAAAATTTGGCTAAGTAATCCCGATCATTTAGAACAAAACACACACACCCAAATGTATGAAAATAATGAACTTTTGGTATCCTACCATTCAAAATTTCATAAGGTGTCATTGTAGTACCGGGTCTTAAAAAAACTCTATTGGCCGTGTGACAAGCCGTTTTTAAGGCCTCAGCCCAAAATCTTTTTGAAATTCTTTTTGAAAACAACATCACACGGGCCATTTCAAGTAAGGTCCTATTTTTACTTTCAGCCACCCCATTTTGTTGAGGTGTTTTAGGAGCAGAAAATTCATGTTGAACTCCTTTTAATTCACAAAAAGTTGAAAACAAAGAATTATCAAACTTCTTTCCATGATCAGACCTTATTCGCATGAAAAGAGGACAAAACATGTTTTTGATTTTAGCATGTAAGATCTTAAACTTTTCAAAAGTTTCTGATTTTTCTTTCAAAAAATACACCCAAGTAAATCTAGAAAAATCATCAACTATGACAAAAGTATATCTCTTACCTCCTAAATTTTTTTACCTCAACTGGACCCATTAAATCCATATGCACAAGTTGGAAACAGTGGGTTGTTCCAGAGTACTCCTCATGGTGTTGGGTAGCACTATGGGCAACACGTGTCTCTTTACCTTTGAGACAATCTTCACATATGATTTTCTTACTTATGTCCAGACTAGGTGTACCACTTATAGCTTCAGCCTTAATGAGTTTTACAATGTTACGAAAATGGACATGACCCAACTTTTGATGCCACAAGGTAGCATCATCAATTCTAACAGAATGACACTTGTTTATCCTCAACAAGATAACAATTATTACTTGACCTAGTACCTGACATAACACAATTATTGGTACAATCAAAAACTTCACAAGTGTTTTTATTTAATTTCACTTCAAGATTGTCATCACAAAGTTGGTTAATACTAATTAAATTAGTTACAAGTCCATCAACATGCAAAACATTTTTCAAAACATGAAATCCATGTATATTCAAAATGCCTTTTCCTACTATATTACTCTTGCCACCACCACCATATGTTACACTACCACCTTGAATAGGTCCATATTCCTTTAAAAACATTTTTGTTCTAATCATGTGACGTGAACAACCACTATCAAAATACAATGAACCTTCAACATTAGTTTTTAAGGCAGTGTAAACAACATCACATCTCAGGTTAGCCTTAGGTTTTCACACTTTCCTACTTCGATAATATCCCTTCTGACTGCAAGTGATATCTGACGTGTTAGGCAACACTTCAGGTAGCACTGAATAACTGGACTATTTCTTTAAAAGCGTTTTACAGTCATTTTTCAAATGTCCAGTAGAGTAATAATAGTTACATACTTTAACTTTGTCAGAAGACTTATCAGAAGACAATAGTTCAACATTGTCTCTTTCTTTAACAAAAACTATTTTATCTTCCTTATTAGCCAAATTAGATGTAATAGCATTTAAAGACTCTTGAAATACCTGCCTTGAGTGGTTTGCTCAACCAAGAATTTTATCCAGTTTGGAAGAACTCGTATTGAGTTTCTTAAATGTGACCTCGGCTAGAGTAAGCTTGACCTTGACTTTGTCCATCTCCACATCCTTCTTTGTGAGTTGAACTTCCAACCTAGTCAAGCTATCAGTCAGATCTTGAACCTCTTTGGATAGAGATACCACCTTCTTGTTCTATTTCTTCCATTCGTCAATCAGTTATATGCAAAGGTTCTTAAGACCGCAAATGAGTTCATCCTTGCTGAACTCAATACTTTGTTCACCCTCTTGTGAACTACCTGCATCCATGTTAACGTAACCCACAAAACAAACAACATTAATTAAATTAAAATTTGTATGCCTGCAGGATGATAACTCAGGTGCTATCCTAGCTTGGATATCACATGAAGTATCACTGTCAGTATCTGAGTCACAATTTGTGACCACCATTGCTGTCTAATCTGAATCTTCAGATTGATTGGTCTCCTCATCTTCATTGTCACTGAGGGATACCCATAGATTCTTACCCATCTTCCTTAGAGTGTTAGCACACTCGTTAGAGTAATGACCCCACCCAAAGCATGCGTGACATTAGATTGACTCAAGGTACTTCAGATCAGATCTAGATTGATCTGATGATGCTCTTCTTATGGGACCACCTTTCTGAGTAGATGGAAATGACCTCTTCGGCATTGAATTGTACATATTGGTTTGTTGTTCTTTAGCCTTAACCTACACATTTTCTTTGTTAAACTTTCGTAACATAGAATTATATTTCCTAGCAAGCAAGGCAACACTAGCATCTTCACCCAATTCCTCAAAATTTTCGTCATCCTCATCAGTTGATAAACTAGAGGATTGAACTTTTAAAGCAACACTCTTGCCTTTAGAAGCTTCACTTTGCTCAACAAGGTTTGACTCAAAAGTTTTTAAAATGCTCATTAAGGAATTGATATCCATAGTAGAAAGGTTGTGAGCCTCTTCTATAGATGAAACCTTCATATTAAAATGCTCAGGGAGAGTTCTAATAGCCTTTGAAACCAATTGTTTATTTGTAAAAGGTTCACCTAAAAGTTGACACTCATTAGCTATGTCAAACAATTTTTCAAAATAAAAGAAAATGGTATCATTTTCACCCATTCTCAACCTTTCAAACTTGCCAGTAAGACCTCTAAGTTTGTTTTCACGCATACTAGAATCACCTTCACAAAACCTTTGTAAAATATCCCAAGCTTCCTTAGCTGTGGAACTATTTTGAACAAGTTTTAAAATGTGCATGTCAACCCACTCAAAAATAGCATTAAGAGCTTTCTCACTGTAGTTAGCAAGGACAATCTCTTCATTAGTCCACTCGCCTTTAGGTTTAACCTGAATATCACCATCCTCATCAAAAGGTAACAGTGGAAGAGTATATCCATTAACTACAGATCGCCATGCTTGAAGATCAATTGATTTGATATGCGAGCGAAGACGGATCTTCCAATATGCATAATTCGAACCTAAAATAGGAAGAGGTTTTTTGTTTGGATTTGCAGGAACAAAAGCCATGACACCTAGACCAAGCACTTAGTAATGTCAAGTGACCTGCTCTGATACCAATTGAAATTGTCACGGCCTGAATCAAAGTGATATCCAAGGTGATAACAACACCAACGATAGCACTTGGGATAGCACACACACACTTCAAAAATAAAACAATTTTGTAAAAGAGATTGCAGCGGAATAATAACACCAAAATTGTTTTTCTTAAGTTATATAAATAATATAACTTGAGGATGCCTCTTAGGCAAGGCTTTATCACTTTATAAAAAGAATTACACAAAGCCAAAATGTTCCCTAAGACTAATACAATGTATGCTCTATGGAACAAGAGATAAAGAACGGAATTCAATCCTAGCCTACACACAACTTAATACAAAAACCAATTAATACAAATTTGATATCCTTCTTCATTATATACTGAATGTTTAGGATTAATATATGCATCCCCAACTCGATCAGCATCAATGTTTTGCATAGATTGCCTTTGATTACGTGAGACTTCGTGTTGCTTACTAGCGTAAACAGTTGTACGTCTTCTTATAAACATTTGTTTAACTGCAAATAAAATATCAGAAATCAAACACAATATAATTTCATATCATATTATATCAAATTCAAACACTTTACATCACATTTTCATCATTTTAATATCATAAAATGATATTTACAATCTCAAAACATCATTATTAACGTGAAATATCCATCTAAGCATTAATTGGTGAGCCATATCATGTTGTAAAAGTTCGGTCAGGAGTGGCTGAAAATAGTCAAAAAAATTCGACCGAGGTGGCTGAAAAATGTCAAGAAATTCGGTCGGGTGTGGCTGAAATTATTCAAGAAGTTCGGCTGGGTGGCTGAACTTATTCAAAAAGTTCGGCCAGGTGTGGCTGACTTTTTGAGTAAAATTCGGCCACTGGCCGAACTGATCTACAATTTCGGTCAGTACGGGCCGAATCACCACAAACTCAGAATTTGAAACAAATTGAACACAAAAATTCTCAAATTGAAACATTAATCGAACGAATTAAACCCTATGAAGTAATTTTTGAACGAATTGAACCAAAATTTTCTTGTTTTCCAATGTTTTACATATTAATTGAAGTTGAAATTGAAACCCTTCTTCTTCTATTTCTCTCTCTAAAATTCAGATTTCTCCCCCTCTCTCTATAAAATTTAGTATATGTTGATGGGTGTGAGGGAGTGAGAGAGTTAATGTTTGGTTAATGGGTGTGGATGAGGTAGGTGGGTGAGATATAAGGGATAAATTATGGCCGGTTCGGTTAATCGGCGGTTTACGGTTACCGAACCGGCGGTTTAAACCTTGGAGGAGGACGAACCGAAACCGAACCGGTTAACCGGCTAATCCGGTTACGGTTTTCCGGTTAACCTTTTTTTTTTCAAATTAGGTTTATAAAAGAAATTTTTAACAAAATTAAAAACAGTTACGAAAAAAATTAATTTTCTAACAGTTTTTGAATAAAAAAAATTAACTTTTTTACAGTTTTTTGAAAAAACAGTTAACTTTTTAGCAGTTTATGTTAAGTTCTATACTGTATATTAACATTTTATTTATTTTTTCATTTTTTTTATAAAGAAGACTATTTTAGACGTTGGTTAGTCCTGAATTTTTTTGCAAAAATTTATATATAAAAAAAAGTTATGAATTTTGAAATAAATAAAACTTAACTTTTTATAAGAAACGAAAGTATATAAAAGAAAAAAGGGACGGTACCCTTAAATTTTATTAATTAAAATAAAATTACAAAGAGGGGGACAACCAACCTTACCCTTTTATAAATAAGGGGGGACATTTAGGAGCCTTTACCTCAACATAACTATTACAATTAAATAAAAATAAACCTAATCTAAAGTCTAAACTAATCTAATTAAAATAAAAATTAATCTAAAACAGCATTCATTCATCAATCATCACTACTTTTCGTGGAGTCCTCGACATCGTATTGATATTTTGGATCTGATAATAAACGATCCTCTTCATAAGGCAAGCCTTGTTGTCTTTTTTTTCGCTCTAACCCAATCGCCAAGTAAGAATTGATGTTCCAAGTTTTCACTAGTTAGTTGGGAACGTCTTTCATTCAAAACATTTCCTCCAACACTAAATGCCGATTCAACCGCCACCGTTGAAGCGGGAGAGGCTAAGACTTCTTTTGCAACTATTGAAAGTATAGGATACATTTCTTTTCTTCTTGACTACCATTGTAAAACATCAAATTCATTTGAATTTGGGTCTTGATTTAATTCAAAGTTAGTAGTGAAATATGTTTCTAACTCCACGGGAATATTTGATGATGATGAAGATGAACCTTGAGAATGACCATATTTTTTACAATACAAATTTGCAAAAAAACTATATAGATCCCCATTAGAAGAACTTTGTTGAGAAATAGAGGAAGCATCTTCATGTTGTTGACTTTTGAGAAGTGTTTCTATATAAGGCATTATACTCGTTAAAAAGGTTCACCAAATCATTTTTTATATTTTGAATAATGATTGATGGAAGTTCATTATCACTGTCACCATCGGGATATAACTTCAAATAATAATAAGCTACAATGTAATCTAAATCATCTAATTTAACTCGGGGGTCTAATAACTTTGCAACAAAAAAGAGAGACGAAATAGTGTCAAAATATTTAAGTCACTTTTCTCTCATGGAAACACACTACTACATTTCTGACCTAATGTAACGCATCTAATGCAACGCCAGAGCTAATGTAACGGCTAATGCAACGCCAGAGGTAATGTAACGCATCTAATGCAACGCCAGAGCTAATGTAACGCATCTAATGCAACGCCAGAGCTAATGTAACGCATCTAATGCAACGCCAGAGCTAATGTAACGAGTCTAATGCAACGACAGAGCTAATGTAACGGCACATTTTGATTAATGCAACGGCTTTGATCTCAGCGTTACATTAGATTTTTCTAATGTAACGGCTAAATTACTAATGCAACGCCAAAACCCAAAACCCTAAACCCTAAACCTATATCATATATTCTATACCCTATACCCTATACCCTATACCTTATACCCTATACCCTATACACTATACCCTATACCCTATACCGTATACCATATATACTATATCCTATACCCTATACCATATACCCTACACTATACCCTATAACCTATATCCTATACCCTATACCCTATACCCTATACACTATACCCTATACACTATACCCCATACCCTATACCCTATACCATATACCATATACACTATACACTATACCCTATAACTTATATCCTATACCCTATATCCTATACCATATACCCTATAGGGTATAGGGTATACCCTATAGGGTATAGGGTATACCCTATAGGGTATAGGGTATAAGGTATAGGGCATAGGGCATATGGTATAGGGTATACCCTATAGGGTATATGGTATACCTTATAGGGTATAGGGTATAAGGTATACCCTATAGGATATAGGGTATAGGGTATAAGGTATAGGGCATATGGCATAGGGTATAGGGTATACCCTATAGGGTATAGGGTATAGGGTATAAGGTATAGGGTATAGGGTATACCATATAGAGTATAGGGTATAGGGTATATCCTATAGGGTACAAGGTATAGGGTATAGGGTATACCTTATACCCTATAGGGTATGCCCTATACCCTATGTCCTATACCTTATACCCTATACCTTATACCCTACAAGTATTATTAATATTTTAAAAGTATAATTATTTTTTTTAATTTATTTTTGAATTGAGATAAATATTTTAGACATTTTTTGGTAAGGAAGTGTTTTAAAAAAATTATATAAAATAAGTTAAAAATTAACTAAATATTTCTATCAATTATTACTTAGGTATATTAATATTTCTTAGATGTTTAAATTATTAAATTAATGAGTATTATTATTAATTAATAACATTATTATTATTAATTATATAATAATAATTATTAATATATTCAATTATTTAATTGAATAATTAACAGTAAAAGTATATAATATAAAAACATTTAATTTTTTGATATTATGTATTATTACTAGTTATTATTAATATTATTATTAAGTATTATTTTTTTAAAATTTATTTTAGAATTGAGATAAATATTTTAGACATTTTTTGGTAAGGAAGTTTTTTTTTAAAAAAAAAATTATATAAAATAAGTTAGAAATTAACTAAATATTTCTATCAATTATTACTTAGCAACAACAACAACAACAACAAAGCCTTAGTCCCAAAATAATTTGGGGTCGGCTAACATGAATCATCATATGTCATCGTGTGAAAGGGTTGTTGGAAAAAAAATAATAAAATAATAATAATAAAAAAATAAAATCAAATAAAAAAAATACAAAAAATATAAAATATAAATAAATAAATAAATAAATAAATAAAAAATAAATAAATAAATAAATAAATAAATAATAAATAAATAGATAATCAACCCCCCACATGGATTTTTGCCCTCCACTCCGGCCTCTTCAACACCATACTTTCACCCACTCCAAGTAAACTCATATCATTTTCAATCACTCTAATCCAAGTTTGTTTGGGTCTTCCCCTACCCCTCGCCATTTTATCATTTCTCCACTGTTCCGGCCTCCTAACCGGTGCATCACTCGGTCTCCTTCTCACATGTCCAAACCACCTCAGACGATTTTCCCTCATTTTATCCTCAATGGGCGCAACTCCTACTTTACCTCTGATCACCTTATTCCCCAATCGATCCTTTCTTGTATGACCGCACATCCATCGAAGCATACGCATCTCCACCACATTCATCTTATGCACGTGACACTGTTTCACGGCCCAACATTCGGTGCCGTAAAGCATTGCTGGCCTAATTGTCGTGCGGTAGAATTTTCCTTTTAATCTATTGGGCATGCCGCGATCACTTAGAAACCCTGTGACACTCTTCCACTTCAACCAACCTGCTTTAATCCTATGAGCCACATCACCATCTAATTCTCCATCCTTTTGGATAATGGATTCAAGATAGCGAAAAAACTCAGAAGCTTGGACAATCTTTCCATCAAATGTGACCGCCCCTGCCTCCCTACTTCCAACTCTGCTAAACTTACACTCCAAATATTCAGTCTTGCTTCTGCTTAGTCGAAAACCTCGAGATTTCAAAGTGTATCTCCACAACTCCAATTTACTTTCAACACCCTCTCTTGTCTCATCAATCAACACAATATCATCTGCGAACAACATACACCTTGGTATATCATCTTGGACTGACCTCGTCAATTCGTCCATTATTAGAGCAAAAAGAAAGGGGCTAAGTGCGGAACCTTGATGCACTCCAATCTTTATAGGGATCTCTTCAGTCTTTCCAACACTAGTCTGTACACAAGTACTAACTCCATTATACATATCCTTGATAATATTAATATATTTCTTTGAAACACCCTTCTTTGTTAATGCCCACCAAAGTACCTCTCTTGGCACTTTATCATACGCCTTCTCCAAATCAATGAAAATCATATGCAAATCTTTCTTTTGATCCCGATATTTCTCCATGGTTTGTCTCATAAGATATATTGCCTCCATAGTCGATCTTCCCGGCATAAACCCAAATTGGTTATCCGAAATATCCACAATTTTTCTCAGCCTTTGTGCAATCACTCTTTTCCAAAGTTTCATAGTATGGCTCATTAGTTTGATCCCCCGATAGTTTGCACAATCTTGGACATCACCTTTGTTCTTATACAAAGGGATCAGAGTACTCTTCCGCCACTCCAATGACATTGTGTTAATTCTCCATATCTTGTTAAATAGCGTTGTTAACCAATCTATTCCCCTCTTCCCGAAACATCTCCAAACCTCAATTGGTATACCATCCGGTCCTACATCTTTCTTCAATCTCATCTTTTTCATTGCCATTTCCACTTCACTCTTTTGAATTCTCCGCATAAAATCTCGATTAACCATACTCGAAGAGATATTTAAATCTCCAATATTCTGCTCTTGACCGCCATTGAACAGGGTATCAAAGTACGAACTCCATCTATATTTTATCTCTTTATCCCCGACTAGAACTCTTTGATCTACATCTTTCACATATTTAACCGTCCCAATATCTCGTGTCCTCTTATCCCTCATACGAGCGATTCTGTAGATGTCCTTTTTCCCTTCTTTTGTATCCAACTTATCATAAAGTTTTTGATTCACCTTTGCTCTTGCATCTCTTACTGCTTTCTTAGCATCTCTTCTAGCTTCTTTATACTTCTCATAGTTCTCGTCGCTCCTACATTTCCCCAATAATTTGTAGCATTCTCGCTTGCCCTTTATTGCTTGTTTTACTTCCTCGTTCCACCATGATGTGTCCTTACTTGGTGGCCCGTTTTCTCTAGATTCTCCAAGGACTTCTTTCACCACCTCCTTTATGGTATGTTCCATCTTAGTCCAAGTCGAATCTATATCCATATCCTCCATATTATCCGACCAAATACCGGTATCGACCATCTTAGCTACAAATTTCTGTTGATTCTCCCCTTGAAGTCTCCACCACTTGATTCTAGGGTCTACCTGTTATTTTCTCTTCCTCGAAATTCTCTTACTTCGAAAATCAAGTACCACCAGTCTATGTTGAGTTGCTGTGCTCTCACCCGGAATAACCTTGCAATCTGTATAACTCTTTCTACAAGCATTTCTTACTAAGAAGAAGTCAATCTGACTCACATTACCTCCACTCCTATAGGACACCAAGTGAGATTCTCTCTTCTTGAACCAAGTGTTCATTATACTCAAGTCATATGCCAACGCAAAGTCCAGGATACTATTTCCTGCTTCATTCCTCTCCCCAAAACCAAAACCTCCATGTATGCTCTCAAAGCCATGTCGACTAGACCCCACATGCCCGTTCAGATCACCACCAATCACTAATTTCTCACCACTAGGTACTCGTTGCACCACCTCCTCCAATCTTCCCAGAACACTTATTTAATAGATGCATCAAACCCTACTTGTGGTGCATAGGCGGAAATAATAGTTATAATCTCATCACGTATCACCAGTTTAATGCCCATAATTCGATCACTCTTCCTGTACACTTCCACCACATCATTAATATACTCCTTATCAATAATGATACCCACTCCATTTCTACCCTTATCCTTTCCTGAGTACCAAAGCTTAAAACCCCAAGGTGATATTTCTTTTGCTTTCTCTCCAACCCACTTAGTTTCCTGTAGACACATTAAGTGAATCTTCCTCCTCCTCATAACTTCCACTACCTCTGCTGATCTCCCTGTCAAGGATCCAATGTTCCAAGTTCCTCTATCAATTATCAATTATTACTTAGGTATATTAATATTTTTTAAAAGTTTAAATTATTAAATTAATGAGTATTATTATTAATTAATAACATTATTATTATTAATTATATAATAATAATTATTAATATATTAAATTATTTAATTGAATAATTAACAATAGCATCATTATTAGTATTATTATTAAGTATTATTACTAATAATTTTTAAAGAAATAAAAGTATATAATTTAAAAATATTTACTTTTTTGATATTATGTATTATTACTAGTTATTATTAATATTATTATTAAGTATTATTATTAATTATGTAATAATTATTATATATTCAATTATTTTTATTGAATAATTAACAATAGCATCATTATTAGTATTATTATTAAGTATTATTACTAATAATTTTAAAAAAAATAAAAGTATATAATATAAAAACATTTACTTTTTTGATATTATATATTATTACTAGTTATTATTAATATTATTATTAAATATTATTATTAATTATATAATAATAATTATATATTCAATTATTTAATTGAATAATTAACAATATGATCCATGTGATTATTTGAGACCCATAAAACAATGCCACATGGCATTGTTTTATTGGGTCTCAAATAATCACGCGGATCATGAACTAAAGCAAATCCAACAATTCACACATTCAATCCAACGGTCCACAATTCTTTTAAACAAAACCAAATTATCTCTCCCTATTTCTCTCCTCATTTCTCTCTCTTTAATTTCATATCAGTTTTTCCAAATAACAAACCCGTAACTCTCTCTCTCATTTCCCTCCGGCGTCACCTCCGGCATCACCTCCGGCGTCTCCTTCAGCCTCCGCCGTCACACTCCGGCGCACCACAACCACATCACCTTCGCCCTCTGTCACTCTCTCTCTTTCTCCATTTTCTTCGCCTCCTTCCTCAGCCTTCCCAGATCTTACGCCGCCGTCGCCATTTCCTTCTCTCTCTGCGCCGCCGCCCCTCCACCTCCCCTACCGTCGCTCTAAAGAACCATGAGGATCGCCAGAGACATCGCCGGAGACGAAAACTGGGAGAAAGAGCATAAGGAAGAGATTGAGTTGGGGTCCTCTGGGTGTCTTTTCCATCTCCTGTCCTTCTACAGAGGGTCAGAAGATGAAATACCAATACAATTTAGAAAGAAATAAAGAATTTTTGGGGAAGAAAATGAGAGAAAAAACAGAAGGGTATTTTCCTACCTATTCATTTTGGATTCGGGATGATTGAGTCGGGGTCCTCTGTGGTTTTATTTCGGTTTTTACAAACTTTTGTTTGATTTGTGGATGGTTGTGGATGGTGGTGAATGGTGGTGGACGGTGGTGGAGTAAAGTGCAACTTTTGAAAAATGTAAGGATTGATTTGAATATAAAAAAGTTAAAAGACTGATTTGAAAATAAAAAACATTAAGGGACTGATTTGAAAATAAAAAACATTAAGGGACTGATTTGAGAAAAAAAAGTTAAGGGATTGATTTGAGAATAAATATATATATATTTTTAATATATATATATATATATATATATTGAAAAAAGAAAATTAAAAAAATTAATAAAATTGTTAAATTATGTAATAAATTTTAGGTACTCATCTACTTTTTGGCGTTACATTAGGTATTCAACTACTTTTTAAATTGGCGTTGCATTAGGTACTCATCTACTTTTTGGCGTTGCATTAGGTGTTCATATATTTTTAAAATTGGCGTTGCATCGGTATTTACGATGCAACGCCAAAGCTCGCGTTACATTAGCTTACTATGTCTATATATATATATATATATATATATATATATATATATATATATATATATATATATATATATATATATATATATATATATATATATATATATATATATATATATTGAAAAAAGAAAATTAAAAAAATTAATAAAATTGTTAAATTATGTAATAAATTTTAGGTACTCATCTACTTTTTGGCGTTACATTAGGTTTTCAACTACTTTTAAATTGGCGTTGCATTAGGTACTCATCTACTTTTTGGCGTTGCATTAAGTGTTCATATAGTTTTAAAATTGGCGTTGCATCAGGTATTTACCTGATGCAACGCCAAAGCTCTGGTGTTACATTAACTTACTATGTCGTTGCATTAGACCTAATGCAACGCAAGAGAATGCAACGGCCATTTGGCGTTACATTAGGCCTAATGTGACGGTTTTTGGGCCCTAATGCAACGAAAATTGGCGTTACATTAGGTCAGAAATGTAGTAGTGACAATACATTCTTTTAAAACAGGGAATTGTCTTAAATTGTCAAAACTAGTAACAATTGCAACATAATGCTCAAACATCAAAACGGAAGTTGGATAATAAACTCCCGAAAAGCCAAAGTAGCGGTATTGAAAATCTTTAACAATTCATATAAATTAGTACATGCATTCCATTGATAAGCAAGTAGAGGTTCATTATAGCCAATTGACATAAAAATTGCATAAGGAGATCTTTATAAGCAAAACCATCGGTTAACATTTTGTAGGTGGAATTCCACCTAGTTGGAACATCGTAAGTAAAATATTTGTCCGCCACACCTTTACTTCTTAAAAATTTGATCCATTTTTTGTATTAATTTTTTTTTTAGAAATAAATTGAATACATTGTCTAATTTGCTTAATATAAACCTCTAATACTTTCAAACCATCTCTAACACATAAGTTAATAAAATGACATAAACAACTAATATGAAAAAACTTACCACCAAGTGAGGGTTGATAAACAGTAATTAATTCGGGTAAACTACTCGTATTAGCAATTGCGTTGTCAAATGAAGTAGTAAATATTTTATTCAAAATATCATACTCAACAAAATCTCAAGCAATTTTGCACAATATTTTTCGCGAAATGCAGTGGCTCAAAATCTTTATAAGCAATTAATCTTTTTTTGATAGTCCATGAATTATCTATCCAATGGCAAGTAACGCCCAAATAAGTATTTTTTTACCAATGATCACTCCAACGATCGGCACAAATTGAAACTTTGATTTCTAAATTTGATAAAACACCAATTAAATCTTTTTTATATCTTTTCACCACTCTAGTAATATCACGTACGAGATTCGTACGTGGTACTGTCGTGGCGGCGGGATTTAAAGAAAGTCGAACAAAATTTTCGTAAAAATCATCATCCGTAAAATTAAAAGGAAGACCTTTAATGCAAACTAATTTGGCTAGTTCATCCCTATAAACCCACTTATCAAATTTAAAAGGGACGAAAGGGGAAGACGAACCTTGTGCACCCGAACCCGAACTATGTTGATGTTGTAATTGAGTTTGATTCGTGGAAATGCCAAGTTTCTCGGGATGTTTTGATGTGGTATGCCCGTTAAGCGTCCCATGCCATCCGCCTCTTTTGAATGAGTTAACTTTGTCACAATAGTTGCAATGTGCTTTAAGATTATAGTCATCTTCGGGAGTAATTTTTCTTTTTGTGAAATGGATCGTGAAAGTATCGGATTGCAGCTCTCTTTCTCTAAGAGGTTGAAGCGGTTGACGTTGTCCCCGACCCCTACCACCTCCCCTACCTCGCCCCTACCCCTCCTACCACCACTTTCAATTTCAATAACTTCTTCTTTCTCACTTTGTTGGGTATTTGAATTTTGATAATCAAAATCATCGTTGGGGGAGGAAGAACCAACATGTTCCTTGCCTAAATTGCTTCTTCTTTGGTTTGAAGCCATTTGGGTTAGGAAAAATGAAGATTGGAAATGAAATCTAGCTTAAAAATTGATGAAAATGAAGAAAAACACTAATTTCGTTAGAAAACTAACTGAAAATGAGGCAATATTTAACTGAAAATTGGTTGAGAGTAAAAGAATATGTGAATATTTGATAGTAGAAGAGAGTAGAAGAGAAAGAGTAGAGAGAAATAATGTGAAAATAAAATGGGAGGAGGGAGGTATTATTTATAGTTATTTTTAATGCTTTAATTTTTATTTTATTATTTGTTAATTCATCCGTTAGTAACCTAAACTAACTGGAAAGTGAAAAGGGCCAAACTACCAAGAGGGGGGGGGGACAACCAAACAGGTGTCATGCAGGCAGGTGGCGGGCGGCCCAGGCCCCAGCCCAACGGTCAACCCAGCCCACTTCCCAAGTTCCCAGCGGTCATATGACCGTTTAATTTGAATTCAAAGTTGCCGGTTTGGCCGGTTTAACCGGCCGTTAAACCGACGATTGATCGGTTTCCCTAACCTTTAACCGTAATCGAATCGCCAAAAATCCGATTTCGATTAAACGGTTCCGATTCAACCGCGTTGACCCTTTTTTCACGATTTTGACAGGTTGAAAACCGGCCGATTTGGTTCAATTTTTGGCCACCTCTAAATTATATAAGGGGTATAAAGCAAAATGGAGGGGCTTATTTTAATTTTTTGAGGATAAATTTAATGATACTAATTTACTAATTTTAGGAACTACTCTGATGTAGGAAACAGAGGTTATGAGATGGAACCGAACAAGAATGAACCAAAATTCACAAAGAAACAACCGCAGCCACTCTTTTCTTTTATTTAATTCATAATCAAAAACTTCTCTTATACAAAAACCCTAACTTATTATTTATACTGCTATAAAGAAGATTCTAGAAATCCTAAATAAATAAAATCCTAAAAATAAAATAGCAAAATAAAGGCAAGAATATCCCCGAATATCAGTCCCAAAATACCCTAGCTTAATTAGCTCCAAAACATCAGCAAACAGACAGAATGTAAAAGGAAACTTGGATCTTCGAACGTGAGGCGGGCACTGGTGAAGCTTCATGCGGCCGCTGGTTGGCGAGGCTTCTTCTTTGCGTTTGTCCCAGTTGAGGCGTGCGCACAGGAATTGAATGAGGCGGCCTTTGAACCTCGATTCTTGCTGGCATACCATGTTGCTCTGCATCATTCTCCCCTTCTTGAGAAAGACTCGACCACGAGTCAATACCCTTAATAGGATCACTACGATAACCTGGATGATCTGAACTTCATCTGCAAATGGAACGACATGTCCTTGACGAACCCGAAACGTCAATGCCTTCGTGACAACATCCATCCAATCGCTCCATTGTGTTGAGACGAAATACTCAATAATCAATTTCTGAATAATGCATCGAACAGAAGAACGGGGAACATACGTGTCAAACGGATCTGTGTACCCAAAATCAATGGTAACCGCTTCAAACTTCCACACCAAGGTTGCCCCTTGATTATCAAATATTTTCTCTGACTCCTTATCAGCAGGTGAGTTATTGTCATAATCAGGACCGATTGTCGATACTTGACAATCGTCACAATGACACATATCATACCTAGGTGGTTTGGACCAATCAACAAAATTTTCTTTTCTTGAAGATTCGACCAAAGAACCTTTTTTAAAACCAATTGTATCCATCCAAGAATCAATCGACTCTTCAGGATATGTATCAAACCGAGGGGGTTTTGACCAATCGACAAGATTTTCATGACTTGAAGATTCGACAAAAATACCCTTGTTAAACCCAACAGTATCAACCCAAAACACAGAGGAATCAGTAGGGTTTGCCTTACCTTCGACATCCAGAGTTTCGATCTTCATATCGACTTCCCTCGAATGGTTAGTTGCATACCTATCATGATTTCTGGTCAAGGAATCGACACCATTGTGATACTCCTCACCCTGGGAAGAAATATTCGAATCAGAACCCATAATCGGCGGTGTCCCCCACGATTTCTGCGATTCCGAACTTGGAGTGGAAGTACCTGAACCTATCTTCTCAGATCGTCGATCTCGATATCACGTATATCACGCTCGCAGTGATGATCATCTTCCGGGGGATCCGCTGCACGGCCCCTTCCACGAACACCTTTTCCTCCACGAACTCCACGCCCTCGTTCGGCCATCAAATCGTCCAGACAACTGATACCAAATGATGTAGGAAACAGAGGTTATGAGATGGAACCGAACAAGAATGAACCAAGATTCACAAAGAAACAGCCGCAGCCACTCTTTTCTTTTATTTAATTCATAATCAAAAACTTCTCTTATACAAAAACCCTAACTTATTATTTATACTACTATAAAGAAGATTCTAGAAACCCTAAATAAATAAAATGCTAAAAATAAAATAGCAAAATAAATGCAAGAATATCCCCTAATATCAGTCCCAAAGTACCCTAGCTTAATTAGCTCCAAAACATCAGCAAACAGACAGGAACAGAAAAAGGAAACTTGGATCTTCGAACGTGAGGCGGGCGCCTGGTGAAGCTTCATGCGGCCGCCTGGTTGGCCGAGGCTTCTTCTTTGCATTTGTCCCAATTGAGGCGTGCACTGGAATTGAATGAGGCGGCCGCCCGAACCTCGATTCTTTGGCATACCATGTTGCTCTGCATCATTCTCCCCTTCTTGAGAAAGACTCGACCACGAGTCAATACCCTTAATAGGATCACTACGATAACCTGGATGATCTGAACTTCATCTGCAAATGGAACGACATGTCCTTGACGAACCCGAAACTTCAATGCCTTCATGACAACATCCATCCAATCGCTCCATTGTGTTGAGACGAAATACTCAATAATCAATTTCTGAATAACGCATCGAACAGAAGAACGGGGAACATACGTGTCAAACGGATCTGTGTACCCAAAATCAATGGTAACCGCTTCAAACTTCCACACCAAGGTTGCCCCTTGATTATAAAATATTTTCTCTGACTCCTTATCAGCTGGTGAGTTATTGTCATAAACAGGACCGATTGTCCATACTTGACAATCGTCACAATGACACATATCATACCTAGGTGGTTTGGACCAATCAACAAAATTTTCTTCTCTTGAAGATTCGACCAAAGAACCTTTTTTAAAACCAATAGTATCCATCCAAGAATCAATCGACTCTTCAGGATATGTATCAAACCGAGGGGGTTTTGACCAATCGACAAGATTTTCATGACTTGAAGATTCGACAAAAATACCCTTGTTAAACCCAACAGTATCAACCCAAAACACAAAGGAATCAGTAGGGTTTGCCTTACCTTTGACATCCGGAGTTTCGATCTTCATATCGACTTCCCTCGAATCTTTAGTTGCATACCTATCATGATTTCTAGTCAAGGAATCGACACCATTGTGATACTCCTCACCCTCGGAAGAAATATCTGAATCAGAACCCATAATCGGCGGTGTCCCCCACGATTTCTGCGATTCCGAACTTGGAGTGGAAGTACCTGAACCTATCTTCTCAGATCGTCGATCTCGATATCGCGTATATCACGCTCGCGGTGATGATCGTCTTCCGGGGGATCCGCTGCATGGCCCCTTCCACGAACACCTTTTCCTCCACGAACTCCACGCCCTCGTTCGGCCATCAAATCGTCCAGACAACTGATACCAAATGATATAGGAAACAGAGGTTATGAGGTGGAACCGAACAAGAATGAACCAAGATTCACAAAGAAACAGCCGCAACCACTCTTTTCTTTTATTTAATTCATAATCAAAAACTTCTCTTATACAAAAACCCTAACTTATTATTTATACTACTATAAAGAAGATTCTAGAAATCCTAAATAAATAAAATCCTAAAAATAAAATAGCAAAATAAAGGCAAGAATATCCCCTAATATCAGTCCCAAAATACCCTAGCTTAATTAGCTCCAAAACATCAGCAAACAAACAGGAACAGAAAAAGGAAACTTGGATCTTCGACGTGAGGTGGGCGCCTGGTGAAGCTTCATGCGGCCGCCTAGTTGGCCGAGGCTTGCTGCTGCGTTTGTCCCAGTTGAGGCGTGCCCCTGGAATTGAATGAGGCGGCCGCCTGAACCTCAGTTGCTGGCATACCATGTTGCTCTGCATCATTCTCCCCTTCTTGAGAAAGACTCGACCACGAGTCAATACCCTTAATAGGATCACTACGATAACCTGGATGATCTGAACTTCATCTGCAAATGGAACGACATGTCCTTGACGAACCCGAAACGTCAATGCCTTCGTGACAACATCCATCCAATCGCTCCATTGTGTTGAGACGAAATACTCAATAATCAATTTTTGAATAATGCATCGAACAGAAGAATGGGGAACATACGTGTCAAACGGATCTGTGTACCCAAAATCAATGGTAACCGCTTCAAACTTCCACACCAAGGTTGCCCCTTGATTATAAAATATTTTCTCTGACTCCTTATCAACAGGTGAGTTATTGTCATAAACAGGACCGATTGTCGATACTTGACAATCGTCACAATGACACATATCATACCTAGGTGGTTTGGACCAATCAACAAAATTTTCTTCTCTTGAAGATTTGACCAAAGAACCTTTTTTAAAACCAATAGTATCCATCCAAGAATCAATCGACTCTTCAGGATATGTATCAAACCGAGGGGGTTTTGACCTATCAACAAGATTTTCATGACTTGAAGATTCGACAAAAATACCCTTGTTAAACCCAACAGTATCAACCCAAAACATAAAGGAATCATTAGGGTTTGCCTTACCTTCGACATCCGGAGTTTCGATCTTCATATCGACTTCCCTCGAATGGTTAGTTGCATACCTATCATGATTTCTAGTCAAGGAATCGACACCATTGTGATACTCCTCACCCTCGGAAGAAATATCCGAATCAGAACCCATAATCGGCGGTGTCCCCCACGATTTCTGCGATTCCGAACTTGGAGTGGAAGTACCTTAACCTGTCTTCTCAGATCGTTGATCTCGATATCGCGTATATCACGCTCACGGTGATGATCGTCTTCCGGGGGATCCGCTGCACGACCCCTTCCACGAACACCTTTTCCTCCACGAACTCCACGCCCTCGTTCGGCCATCAAATCGTCCAGACAACTGATACCAAATGATGTAGGAAATAGAGGTTATGAGATGGAATCGAACAAGAATGAACCAAGATTCACAAAGAAACAGCCGCAGCCACTCTTTTCTTTTATTTAATTCATAATCAAAAACTTCTCTTATACAAAAACCCTAACTTATTATTTATACTACTATAAAGAAGATTCTAGAAATCCTAAATAAATAAAATCCTAAAAATAAAATAGCAAAATAAAGGCAAGAATATCCCCGAATATCAGTCCCAAAATACCCTAGCTTAATTAGCTCCAAAACATCCAAACGAGACAGAACAGAAAAAGGAAACTTGGATCTTCGAACGTGAGGCGGGCGCCTGGTGAAGCTTCATGCGGCCGCCTGGTTGGCCGAGGCTTGCTGCTGCGTTTGTCCCAGTTGAGGCGTGCGCCTGGAATTGAATGAGGCGGCCGCCTGAACCTCAGTTGCTGGCATACCATGTTGCTCTGCATCATGGTATGCCTTATAATGACAAGAATCAATTTCGAAAGCTTTAAGCTTTTCTTTTCTATTTGATATAATCAAAGTCTGCGTCATACAAAAACCCTAGCTTATTATTTATACTAATAAGAAGAAGATTCTAGAACTACTAAATAAATAAAACCCTAATTTAATAACTCACTAAAGCCCTAAAACCCATAAATTAATAATTCATTAAAACATTAAAACCCTAAAAACTCAAAGCCCAAACCCAGCCAACACTGAAGCCCAATTTTGATGCGTTGCTGAAGTTCTCGCCTGGCTACCAGGCGCCCGCCTGGCCATGTGTGGGGCGCCCGCCTCGCCTGCATCGCTGCTCTGCTTTTTCGTCGCTGCTTCGATGCTTGCCTCTGTTTCTGTCGTTGCTGCCAACCTGCATCATCTGTGACGTAGGAAACAGAGGTTATGAGATGGAACCGAACAATAATGAACCAAGATTCACAAAGAAACAGTCGCAACCACTCTTTTCTTTTATTTAATTCATAATCAAAAACTTCTCTTATACAAAAACCCTAACTTATTATTTATACTACTATAAAGAAGATTTTAGAAATCCTAAATAAATAAAATCCTAAAAATAAAATAGCAAAATAAAGGCAAGAATATCCCCGAATATCAGTCCCAAAATTCCCTAGCTTAGTTAGCTCCAAAACATCAGCAAACAGACAGGAACAGAAAAAGGAAACTTGGATCTTCAAACGTGAGGCGGGCGCCTGGTGAAGCTTCATGCGGCCTCCTGGTTGGCCGAGGCTTGCTGCTGCGTTTGTCCCAGTTGAGGCGTGCGCCTGGAATTGAATAAGGCGGACGCCTGAACCTCAGTTGCTGGCATACCATGTTGCTTTGCATCTTTCTCCCCTTCTTGAGAAAGACTCGACCACGAGTCAATACCCTTAATAGAATCACTACGATAACCTGGATGATCTGAACTTCATCTGCAAATGGAACGACATGTCCTTGACGAACCCGAAACGTCAATACCTTCGTGACAATATCCATCCAATCGCTCCATTGTGTTGAGACGAAATACTCAATAATCAATTTCTGAATAATGCATCGAACAGAAGAATGGGGAACATACGTGTCAAACGGATCTGTGTACCCAAAATCAATGGTAACCGCTTAAAACTTCCACACCAAGGTTGCCCCTTGATTATAAAATATTTTCTCAGACTCCTTATCAGCAGGTGAGTTATTGTCATAAACAGGACCGATTGTCGATACTTGACAATCGTCACAATGACACATATCATACCTAGGTGGTTTGGACCAATCAACAAAATTGTCTTCTCTTGAAGATTCGACCAAAGAACCTTTTTTAAAAGCAATAGTATCCATCCAAGAATCAATCGACTCTTCAGAATATGTATCAAACCGAGGGGGTTTTGACCAATCGACAAGATTTTCATGACTTGAAGATTCGACAAAAATACCCTTGTTAAACCCAACAGTATCAACCCAAAACACAAAGGAATCAGTAGGGTTTGCCTTACCTTCGACATCCGGAGTTTCGATCTTCATATCGACTTCTCTCGAATGGTTAGTTGCATACCTATCACGATTTCTGGTTAAGGAATCAACACCATTGTGATACTCCTCACCCTCGGAAGAAATATTCGAATCAGAACCCATAATCGGCGGTGTCCCCCCACGATTTCTGCGATTCCGAACTTGGAGTGGAAGTACCTAAACCTGTCTTCTCAGATCGTCGATCTCGATATCGCGTATATTACGCTCGCGGCGATGATCGTCTTCCGGGGGATCCGCTGCACGACCCCTTCCACGAACACCTTTTCCTCCACGAACTCCACGCCCTCGTTCGGCCATCAAATCGTCCAGACAACTGATACCAAATGATGTAGGAAACAGAGGTTATGAGATGGAACCGAACAAGAATGAACCAAGATTCACAAAGAAACAGCCGCAGCCACTCTTTTCTTTTATTTAATTCATAATCAAAAACTTCTCTTATACAAAAACCCTAACTTATTATTTATACTACTATAAAGAAGATTCTAGAAATCCTAATTAAATAAAATCCTAAAAATAAAATAGCAAAATAAAGGCAAGAATATCCCCGAATATCAGTCCCAAAATACCCTAGCTTAATTAGCTCCAAAACATCAGCAAACAGACAGGAACAGAAAAAGGAAATTTGGATCTTCGAACGTGAGGCGGGCGCCTGGTGAAGCTTCATGCGGCTGCCTGGTTGGCCGAGGCTTGCTGCTGCGTTTGTCCCAGTTGAGGCGTACGCCTGGAATTGAATGAGGCGGCCGCCTAAACCTCTGTTGCTGGCATACCATGTTGCTCTGCATCATTCCTCCGTTTCAAAATGTTTGTTCTATTTGACTTTTTTATTGAACTTTGACCACAAATTTATGAGAGATTAATCATGTTCATGAAATTTTAAAAGTTATTGTTGATAATATTATTAATGGTGAATCAATAGAAATTTTTAGAATTTCATGAACATAATTAAATTGTTATATATTTGTGATTAATACTCCCTCTGTCCCGCTACAAACCGCACACTTTCTATTTTGGGCGTCCCATTACAAACCGCACACTTTCTAAAATGGCAAAGAATCTTTACTATTCCCTCCACTCATTCTCTCTCCTACATTATTTTAATACTCACAACACCATTATAATTTACTATTCCCTCCACTCATTCTCTCTCCTATTTTACTTTTATACTCACAACATTTATATCATTATTTTTTTTCTTAATTTCCGCGCAAACAGTAACAGTGCGGTTACTAGCGGGACGGAGGGAGTATTTAACAAAAAAAGTCAAATGAGACAAATATTTTGGGAAGGAGGGAGTAGTATATAACAACTAGTACATATGCCCGTGTCCGAGGACACGGGTCTTTTTTTTTTAATTAACATAAACATTATAAGTCCGTGTTCAAGGCTACGTTTTTTTTTTTTTTTTTTTTAATTTTTTTAAACGGGACACCCGTTTAAAAAAGATTTAGCTTAAACGGACACCCGTTTGGCAAAAAGTGAAGTTATTAATGGGACGGAGGAAGTATTTAAAAAAGAGGATTTTTTTTCTTTGTCCTAATCAAATGAAAGAAGTCTCTATTTAAAGAGAAAAAAAAAATCATGAATTTTGGTGTAAAAAAAATTAAAATAAATTAATTTAATATATAATAATTGAGGTCAAAAGAAATCGGATAATTTTTTTTTTTCAAATCCAAATAATCGGAGTTGTCATGTGTCAAAGAAATAAAAAAAAAAAAAAAAACCGAGGTAACATTGCCCTTTTTGGCGCGTGTGGTTTAAAAAAAAAAAAAAAAAAAATAACAACCAATAAGAGAACATTTTAAGCTTGTTATTTGCACTTTTGCCACCATGTGAAATGTCGAAAATGCCTTTCAATGACAAAAAATACTTTTCCCATTGAAAGGGACAAAATAGCAAAAATAAAATGGGGAAGAAATAAAATAATGAGGGCAAAACGATAAAGTCGACAAATAGAACTATTCATTCCACTATTCACGATACTTCCCTCATTTATACTATTTATACTACAGATTCTATTTGACAAATTAAAGTAGTAGAAAAGGATACTATTTTATGGGGAGGTGTGAAATATCGTTCTAGAACACCAATTAGAGCGTGTGGAGAGAGAGAGAGAGGCAAGGAACAAAGGCCAGCAGTAGGCAGGTACTCTTTGGAGATCGCAAGCAGGATCACCCTGTCTTGCCGTCGTCGTTTCGGTTCGTATAGTTTGGGAAAACCATGGAGGAGGAGCCACAACAACAGCCGGAACCTCAACCGGAGCAGCCCAAACCCCGGTATTGGATCAGAGACCCGCCGACCGACCGTTCTGTTCGTGTCTATGCCGATGGTATTTACGATCTATTTCACTTCGGTCATGCTCGTTCCCTTGAGCAAGCTAAGAAATCGTAATTCTCCCAATCCCTGTCATTTTTGTTACGTTTTTGTTTTTGGTGGTATCATTATGTTGCGTGATGTGGGTTTTTTTTTGTTTTTTGATTTCAATTCTATTATGTTGATGAATCTGGGTGCCACATTTGTTCCTATTATCACTGCTTTGAGTTTTTATTTTCCTGGTTGAAATCATTATATATGATCATGATGGTGGAGACACGAATTTTTATTTATTATTATATATTTTTTGTTAGCATAATATATTTTGTCAAAAAAGAAAAATTGTAACAATTGAACCCTTTTCAGATTTCTATAGGGGCAGAATAAGTTCATAGTGCATTTTTTTCTTACATAAACGGTGCAAGTTTGCATATATTGCAATAAAATACCTAATGGGGGCAGCTGCCCCCTTTTTGCTATGTGTAGCTCCGGAGGAATAAGGATATGATTATTTTTTTAAGTTTTATTCACTTCATTTCTTGTTGTTTTGAAAGATTTTTACAGCCGTTCTTCGCGATGGCGTTCTTCGCGATGGCGTTCTTCGCGATGGCATATATGTTTCTCTTTTTGTGGGTTTGATTAAGTAGGGGAAGAGAGGGGCCGTAGAAATTACAAAAGGTTGGAAGTTAAGTGCAGTTTGAACTTGCGCCGTGTTGGGGGCCTATTGAATTTGGCTTTTTGAATTCTAAAATTCGTAATGTAGGAGCAGCAACTATCGTTGTAGTAAAAGGTTCTGGTCACTACTGTCCTGCTGTCCAGAATCCCAGTCGTGTACCATGACCGCATGACTGACTGGCAATCAGAGGCGTTCTTTGTGTCCCTCTTTCCCTGTTATGTTTCTCTAATGTTCGTGATGCCCCAGACTTTGGTTTGGAGGGTTTGAGTCGGTGCCCATGTCGTTCTTTTATTGCTCATTTGAATGATTGGTGAACCCCTTGCAATTATTTCTCTTTTTTTCATTTGGAGGGATAAAGTCCCTTTTAAGGTTCAGTCTTTGTATGGTCTACGGATCCTTATAAAATCTACTCTCTTCCCACCCGAAAAGACACAAAAGTGGCATTGCACGGGAATTAAGAATAATGTACGATGGATTAAGTGTTGTATGTTAAAGAATGTAGGAGAGAGAATGTGGGGCAGAGAATAGTAATAAGTGGATAGTTATTGTTAGTATGACAAGTGCATCCCAGAATAAAGAAGTATTAAAAAAATTTCATTTTGGGAGTGTCTTTTTAAATGGGACACCCAAAATGGAATTTTGTACATTTTCGAGTGAGACGAATGAAGTATATGTTATGCATGTGATATCTTGCAAACTCGAAGACCATACGAGAGGATTCTCCGAACTGGTCTTGATGCTGATAAAGTGCTCTTACTCCCGTGATCACATATTCCCTCATTTTTGGAATCTGGAGGTTTAAGGTTTATCCATACTAAAATATACTGTTGGATACATAGTTGTGAAAGGCTAGCGCCTTCCTCGCCCGCCTCGTCATTTTGGCGCCTTTAGGGGTCGACCGCCTTTTGGTTTATGGCGGGTTGTTTGCCCCTTTTTGGCCTAGGCGACACCTTTCTTGGTTATAGCGAGAGGTGTGGGACGTCCGTCTTTGTCATAGCTTAAAAGGCATATTAGGCGTATGCATAATATTAAACTAAGTCTTTAGGTATACGTTTGAAATTATATATTACCTTAAGTTCATGCATTATTCACTTTTCTAGCATGGTTTAAAAAAATTCACGATTTTAAACGACTACTTGTTTACTAATTTAAACATCAAATGTGTTTTTTCTCTTAGAATTCTCTTTTTTGGGGTTTTAGTTGTGTTAAACTGCTATTGCGTATGAAATTTTGACCTTTATTTAATGAATAAATCTTGTTCACAACATGGTTAAGCTTTTTAGTATTCTTACATATGTATTATTTTACTATTTTGTTTGTTCTATTTTTCTGCCTTGCTCGCTTTTCGGTCGCCTTTCAACCGCCTCACCTTTCGCCTTTTCTAGGAACCTCTCGCCCGCCTCTCGCCTTTTGCCTTTAACAACTAGGGGTGTAAATGGTTCGGTTTGGGACAATTTACGGACCAAACCACTAGTAATCGATTTGGAAAAATCTCAAACCGAACCGAACCATGAAAAAATTCAAACCGAATCGAACCAAACCGCCATGGTTTGGTTCGGTTTGGTTCGAACCGCGGTTTGATTTTACGGTTCAAACCGCGGTTTAAACCACAATTCAAACTACGGTTCAAACCATGAAATAGAACATTGCTTAAACCATTAATTAGAACATGGTTTCAAACTACACAATTCATTGTCATGTTTGTTTGAATTTTCCAAACATAACATAAATAAGAGATTTAGTATTTAAACACAACTTGAAATTGTGCTTCAATATTTATGATAACAACATGCCATTTGAGTAATTGTAATGGTATGTGCTAAATAGTGAATTAACATTATTAAAAGAAAATTAACCAAAAGTAAAAAGGGTTATGGGCCAAATTCATGAATAGAATTAGGAGTTTTCAAATCTAAATGTAAGGTGAAAATGAAATATATACATATCTACGGTTAATATTGAACGGTTTGGTGGTTTGGTTTATTGGTTCGGTTTGGTGGTTCGGTCTCGCGGTCTCGAATCGTGGTTTGGGGGTCCAAACCGCAGACCAAACCGAACCACATGGTTTGACAATTTTTGAAACCGAACCAAACCACTATTGCTTGAAAACCGAACTAAACCGCATGGTTTGGTTCCAAACCGCGGTTTGAACTGAACCACTTGCACCCCTATTAACAACTATGGTTGGATGATTGGGTTTGTTAGGATCTGAATTAGTTGTTCAGCTGGTTTCATTTGGCAGGGACACGATGTTAGTTTTTTGTGAATATGTGGGGTTCTTGCGGTGTTATGGTGCATTGGGACAAAGGATTTCAAAATAACAAGCAAAAAAACAAATCTCCTTTTTTCAAGAAAAGGAGCTATTGTGATATCTTCTCTCGGGTAGAGTGGATTATCATGATAACTCTTTAGCTTGGAAGGCTTTCAAGGGGTATCTTTTTTATTTGCAACGGGATTGAAGTGGCTTAGTAATTAAATTTTTATTTTATCGTTCCTTCACCCCTTTCGTTTTGTTGTACCTCTGATTTCTTATGATGACCTTCTCATTTATTTTTATGATAGGAGTTTTTACCAAAAACTATCTCAAAAATATGCTATTTACAAAAAAAAACATGTAACATGTGATATTACAAAAAACTACTTTTTTTTAAAAAAAATATTTTTTTTCCTTTTCGGTTAAAACAACAGATAAGTGCATTTATCAGCTGTTTATAACTGATAAATTCATTTATTAGTTTTTTAAAGATTATTTTGTGTTTGGTTTTTTAGTTAAACAACTGATAAATACATTTATCTGTTGTTTATAACTGATAAATTCATTTATCAATTTTTTAAAGAGTATTTTGTGCTTGATTTTTTGGTTAAAACAACTGATAACTTCATTTATCAGTTGTTTATAACTGATAACTTCATTTATCAGTTTTTTAAAGAGCATTTAGTGCTTAATTTTTTGGTTAAACAACTGAAAAATGCATTTATCAGTTGTTTATAACCGATAAATTCATTTATCAGTTTATTAAAGAGTATTTTGTGCTTATTTGTTGGTTAAAACAACTGATAAATGCATTTATCAGTTTTTATAACTAATTTATCAGTTTTTATAACTGATAAATGCATTTATCAATTGTTTGACAGATAAACGCAAAAAAATAGAAAAAAAATAGTTTTTTGTAATATTTAAAGAGTTTTTTGTAATATCTAACTTTTGTGATTTTTTTTAATATCCATTTTTCAAAAGTAGTTTTTGGTAAATGCCTCTTTATGATACCGGCTAATTGTTAACTTTGGATAAGATCCACGTTTGGTTTGTGGATATGATTGTTAGGGGAAAATGGTGGGGTTGAAAATGGGAGGAGTGCACTAACTTTCCCGTGTCTGGTAGGAGAGACAAGTGTAAGGAAAACAGTTCATCTGTCACCAAAATTCCTCAAAACCCCCCACCATAGTTTGGGTGAAAAGTGGAAATAAGAAGCGAATATTATTGATATAGCTTTGAAAATTTTGAAAAAAAATAGTATTGCAACTGTGCGTTGCACATTTTATATTTTTGTTAAAAAAAATTAAAATAATAATTTATTTAATGTTAATGAATTCATATAATTTCAACTTATTAATTATGAATCCAAATAATAATAATATATATATATATATATATATATATATATATATATATATATATATATATATATATATATATATATATATATATATATATATATATATATATATATAATAACTGAAATGTTTTTAGCATTTATTTTGAAATATAACTTGTTTTGAGATCTGCGCTTCTTTATTATTAAGTTGGAGTCGGTCCATGTAATTTTCGACGCAATTTTCACTGTTGGTTATTCGAAAACAGTATCTCTGTGCTTTAATAAATAGGCAGGCTACGTACATCCGTCCCCCCATAGTTGTTAAAGGGGAAAGGCAAGTGGCGGACGATACACACCTGAAAAAGGCGAAAGGTGAAGCAATAGAAAAGTGGCAAAAAGGCAAGCAAGATGGAAAAATAGAATAAATAATTAGTAAATATTTGAAAAAATATATAAATATACATATAACATATAAACAAAAATATAACATTTAGTTAATGCCATTTCCACTTTAAAGAATAAAGATTAAAGTAGAAAACGATTTTTTTTTACTAAAAAGACATTGATTGAAACTATAGAAAGAAGAAGAAAAACAATAATAAATTAAATGGAATAAAGAAAATAAAAGAAAATTTTAAGAAGAAGACACGTTGACTAGAATTATTCTTCTACACAAGAACAAGAACTTTAGTTATAATATATTTATGTTGAAAAAAAAGAAAAAGAGCAAGAAAACAAAAGAATAGAATTACAGATAAACAACGCAGAGTTGGAAAAAAAAACAAAGAACACTACCAAACGACGACGACGTGAGTTGACGATGAATCGCGAAGGTCGTCAAGGTCGTCGTGTCTTCATGAGTCGCTTAAGGAATTCTCCGCGTCTACGTCAGCCGGGTAAGTTATGAAATTGTAATTGACGATATTGCAATCAATTTTATACAATCTATTTTCCTAATTGCAATCGATTTTTCTAATTTGTGAAGTTTCCATAAAAAAGAAAACTCTAGAAATCCAATTTTACACGTTTTGGATTCCTACTTTGACTCTGGCGAGAGAAGCGAGCGTCTTTCGCAACTATGGACCCCCTTACCTCACCGCAGGTGGGAGCCTTTTACGACACGGGATTAATGTTGTTGTTGTTGTATAGAGGTAGTAGCAAACTCTAATACTCCACCATACTAGATGTGGAAAATAATTGCATGTCGACATTTTTACAACAAAGCTAAAATGTTTCATTGCAATTTCTCGCTTTTTCATTATAAAAATTCAATAAATAATTAAATCGGAATTAAATGCATTGTTTGTTTAGGATTATAGCATATATAATTCACAATTGAATGCAATATTATCTTTTTCTTGTCTTATTTGCTTTAATTTTACAACATAATTCGTATAACATATCCTGATTAAGACATCCCTTTACTTTTCATTTCAGTTTTACATATTATTATTTATTAGTTTGTTTTTGCCACAAATGCATGCATTATTGTTTTTATTTTGCTATTTATTTTATACAACATATATTATTTGGACATTCTGTTTTAGTCTTTCCGTTTCAAAATACATGTTATTTTAGAAATTAATTGTTGTTCCAAAATATTTGACCATTTACTATTATCAAGGAAACATTGCTCCCGTATACCTATTATACACTTATTTACGGTTACAAAATATCTCGTACACAAACATATAATTACCTAATTATAATAGGGGTAGATAAGTCTTTTTCACATATATTAACTGCAAATAACCAAGGAGAAGTCTAAAATGAAAAGAAAAAAAATGGAACGGAGGAAGTATCTATTTTACATTATACATATTTTTAATTTTTCGTTCATTTTCACTAAAATTGCACTTTTTAACTTCATTCAACAATAGTTTCACAAATGTGACACATTTTAGCTGTTTTTTTATTTGCAAACCTCTTATGAGCAAGTTATGCAAACCTTCTTATAACTTTTTCCCAATGTCTATGGATAGGTAATCCTTGCATAAATTAAGGAGATTAGTAATTTCCTATGCATTTTACACATACAATTATTAACTATTTCTTTTATCCCAAATTGAATGACCTTTTTTTTTTCCAAAATAAATAATCTTTTAAAACTTTTTTATCAAAGAGCTTTGTCCCTAAATGATTTTGTTTTCATAATTTTTATAACTTTACAAAACTAAAATTTTGTAAGCAAGAATGTTAACGATTTTTTAAATTAAAAATCAACATTTTAAAATGACCCTTAAATTCAAATTGGCCATTAATTTTTAGATGGAGGGAGTAAATATCTCATATCTTGCACCACTTTGCTAAACAAAAATGCAAATAACTCGTATCCTCTACTCTTGCATAATCCAAGGAGGAGAAAACGTCAGTTTCAATGACAAATTGAATGACAATTTGCTACCAAAATAAAATTCATTAAAGGAGTTACTATCTCATTTCAAAAAACTCTATCTTTCTACATCCACTCTCGACAAACAACTTCTACCACCTCAAAAACCACCACGATCTCACCGTAATAACCAACACCAGAACAACAAAAAATATCAACATTTCTATCATCAACATTTCCATATTTAAATCTTCACACATACATGACTGAGCACAACAATTGACATGCATACAATCTTAAGACACAAAAATATACACAAACAGATCTATGCATAAAAACACCCACACAGACACACAGATATTAGAGAGTGTCTGATTCGTAGGTGAAATCGCCAAAATCTTGGGGTTCCTTCATTTTTTCATTTGAGATCTTTTTTAAACCTGGGTTGTGGGTGTTAACACTACCAGTTCCCATGAGTCAGCACAAGAGCCGTGAGCTCTACTCCTAAACTCAGTGTGATAAACTTGGTAGGTAGTTGACATAAGAAAAGAATATATTGCCTATTATTTGTACGTATCTTCTATAAGAGTGTATAGATCTAGGATCCTAATGTAAACATATTGTATATATATACTGCATAATGAAAATCACATAGGCTCTCGTCGAGTGCTCTTCTCTATCCCTCAATCATCTTCTTCCTTCTTACATTTTGTAGTCTTATAGTGGGAAGCGGGGTGTCGGAGGAGGGGGGGGGAGGTTTGAGAAAGAACAAACATTTCAGTGGTGTAGCCTTGTTGGATTTTGACAATAGAAGAAGGATGAGGGAAATGATAGAGGGAGAGTGCAGTGACCTTAATGGTGAGAATGCATGATATGTCCAGGTGATGACTGAAGAAAAGTAGAAGGGCGGGTGGCGTGGGACTTCCATGGAAGGTAGCAGCATAGGGGCGGGAGGAAAGAAGAAATCCTTAAGCCTGTATTATTTGTTTTTCAAGTTTAGATCAGCCCAATGGACTGGAAAAGTTACAGTATATCGGGAGAACATTGAAACTGACTATTACACTTTTCAATAATATAAACTGTTCAAATTTTAAGCCTGTTTTATGAAAACACTGAATCGTTTTCTAACTTTGAATTGGATGATCAAACGTTTGGACCGTTCGAATTTCAAGGATGTAATAGTTGCAGTTTATTTTTTATTAAATTACAAATATGAACCTTCCATTTTTAACAATCATGATTTTGGCGGGAACTTAAAAAGGCATACTATCTTGTTTTTATTAATAGATAGACAAGTTATCATTTTTAGCTATTACGGAGTATTAACCCAAAATAAGTCGTTTTTATTCAAAGGGTATAACGGAAAAATACCTATTAAGAGTATTCTCTCTCCCTCGCTTGTGTTTGTACCAAACAAGTGAAAATGATCTTTTCCATTTTCCACCTCTCTTACCAAACAACTAGACCCTAGAGGTAGCAAGTGGCCCGCTCTCACTGTCCACCCCTCCCACCAATTGTACCATGAAAAAGTAGGCGCAATGAGCTAAAGTCGTTCTTACCGTCAAAAAGTTACAAAAGGCTCAAAAATGCAGCAACAATCAAACACAATATCAGTATCAGCATCAATGGAATGGCGAACGTGGATGCTATTAATTTAAAAGGATGTGAGTGAGGTTCACCCTGAAAATCTTTAATTGAGAAGAGTGACAATATGGATCATTTGTCAGGCTCAAGTAACTGGGACAATGACTGAGCTGAGTGTTTTTTTTTTTACTTTGGTCTACTTGTCTAAACAAGCACAACAACAACAAAGCCTTTGTCCCAAATGATTCGGGGTCGGCTAACATGAAACGTCGTATAGAGTTGTGAATGAGAGGTGAGAAAACAATGAATAATTGTCCAAACTAAACTAAGGAAAGTTGTTTTGGTTAAGGAAATTATGAATATTTTATGCTTTCTATTTCTATTTCTATTTTTATTATTAAAAAAATTTCAATGCTATATGTAGGTTCCCAAACACATATCTTCTTGTTGGATGTTGCAATGATGAAGTCACCCACAAACTCAAGGGCAGAACTGTCATGACTGACAAAGAGCGCTATGAATCTCTTCGCCATTGCAGGTTGGTTTGATATAGATACCAGACATACTTCTACATTTATCTCTGAAGTATGTCGCGATATATGTCGATCTTTTGTTTTATTTTCTTTACCTAGTTCTGATAGTTAATGGTTAAATTCACTAGTTCTGATAGAAATTTTAATTGTCATACAAAGTTTGATCGCTTTATTGGTGTGCACTTCATACCAACTGCAGCGCCTCATATGCAGTTGATGATAGTAACAATATACTCCCTCTGTCCCAGTGTTATGGTTACTAAATCTGAATGCGCGGAGATTAAGCAAAAAGCAAGTGTTGTGAGTATAAAAAGTAAAGTAGGAGAGAGAAAGTGGGGTAGCGAGATTTTTTTTTTATGAAAAGTGTCACATTGACTATTTAGGTTAGTAACCAGAACGTTGGGACTCCCAAAAAGGAGATAACTAACCAGAACATTGGGATGGAGGGAGATTCTTTTTTTCTAAAAAAATATTATATCCCTAATTTACATGGTATGCATAAATAAACGATCTTTATTTTTGATGTTGAATACT
The DNA here is from genome assembly GCA_022495995.1 of Adenophora triphylla var. japonica. NCBI lineage: Eukaryota > Viridiplantae > Streptophyta > Magnoliopsida > Asterales > Campanulaceae > Adenophora > Adenophora triphylla. The sequence goes on along the minus strand of JAFEMH010003912.1, from coordinate 117,161 downwards.
TGAGTTTTGTTGAGTTGGTTGGTTGATGGACATCTTGTCAATCTGTTTGTTTTTACATTTTTTTAACTTTTGTATAATATTTTTTTCTTGTTAAAAATGTTGGGAGGAGCAAAACGAAGATTGATTTTCCCATAACTACAATTTATTTTCTATCAAAGAAAAAATATCTGCTATTGATGTGAGACACACACTTCTGTACAGGAAATGTCTTACTTATGATGTCACTCAGTTATTTTCTTGATAGTAGGTGTTGTGTGATCGATGATATATTTGCATGGGTTCATATTAGTTTTCTAGTATTTCTAGGTTATATTACTGTAGTATAAATGAATAAGCCATTGTTTCTCACTGTCTACTGCATCGATAATTGCATGACTACCCTTTTGTACAGGTGGGTTGATGAAGTTATTCCTGATGCACCATGGGTGATTACTCAAGAGTTCATCGACAAACATCAAATTGATTATGTGGCTCACGACTCTCTTCCGTAAGGTTAACCAACCCAAGTCTACTTATGGATTACTTACTCCGCTAGAAATTCTTGCTCTTCAAAGGAATCTCAAATATTGATTTCCTTCCTTTTGGATTGTTTCCTCACTCTCATACACGTGCATACACAAAAATTGGTGGACGGCAAAAGCCTCCCACCACAGAATTTTGTGTTCAGATGCATGGACAACAATTTTACTTTTGATTCTAGTTTCATGTTTCAGTAGTCTCATGTCAGCAATGTTCTGACGTGCTCTGTTGATTAGTAGGGAAGTGAGTGACGAATTAAGCATTTCTGCCTTAAAATGAAAATTGTGTTGTGTGGTTTTAATTTTCACAAGACTTCCATTTAGAGGGAACGGATCGTTTATAGGAGGTTATTCCGTGACCTACTTTACTTTTTGTGTGCATAATAGGAGATGCAGTTTTATATTGCCTTGTGTTGATTAGGTTTTGTTTGTATGATTTCAGTTATGCTGATGCAAGTGGGGCGGGCAATGATGTGTATGAATTTGTAAGTTTTTGTTCCGTGATTCTGTATATGTATGCTAGGAATCTCAACACTATGTTGGGTGTCCTGACAAACCAGAACTGGTACCTTATTGACACTCGAGGTTTTTATCCAAAATTATCATATTTAACTTTTGGGTTGGTAACATAGAATTCTTCTGGATAAACTAGGATTTAAACTTGTTACTTGTCAAAAACAATTGAAATTTCTGCTACAGAACAAACTTTTAGACGTCATAGAATGTTCACTTCGGAAAGAAAATTTGTTCTGAGCATTTTTATGGAAACATAAGGAAACTTTCTTTATTGCTTTTGGTAGCTGTGTATGCTAAATTGTAAGTTTTCAAGCAGCAAGCTACATTTGTGAAGAATTTGCATAGTTTGTACTTTGTAATGCGTTTATGACATAACTGATCAAAGCATTTTGCCATAATGATCTCTTTTTTTGATTTTTTTTTCTTTATGAATTCACTAAAGTTTACTCAGTCCTCTTCTAACAACCTTCTGCCTTTGTTCATTTCTTCATTCACACTTTCTTCATGTTTATGCTTAATTGCAAAAAAATCCTTTCCTCTGGTTTTTGACGGGTACATATTCTTTTTCCTTTACTGGCGACCACTCAGTCCAAACGCACCATAAATTAGCAAATGCCCCAATAATCCTGCAAATTCGCATCTTTATCCCTCCGAAACCCCTAAAATACAGCATCAAAATGAGAAAACAAATTTTGGACAGATCTATAACTTACCTGTCATTCCAAACATCCTGTTCTAATGGGGGTGAAGAAAGAGCTGATATATATTCCTAGAAGCAAACTTACACAAATAGCTTTTTGGAGAGATAGTTCTATAATGCCTAAAAATTACTTTGAATTGTTTTTATTAATCTTTATAAAACTAGATTCGAATAAGTCCCTGCCATTGAAAGGCCCTGATCTTTCCAAATATAAGACGATAGGGATGTAAGCTAGAGCATTGAGGAATCCAGATTAAGTTAGACATAAAAAACTGAGTCCTCAAAACCCAAGAACTAGAATCATGGCTATTAAACATTTGCATGTGAGATAAAATGCTGAGAAAGGTTGAACTGTTTTCGGGCTACCTATCAGTAAGCCCAGGAAAGAGATTAGAAGCGCATAAATAGAAGTTTCTGTCCCACACTAGAAAAGAAATCATGGGTGCTCAATGAACGGAGGACAGACGGAAGAGCCGAGGAAAGGGACCGGCAAACTCATTCACCCAAACATCTTCCGGGAAATGATGTCGAATGAAGCCTTGAGATTGATACCGAACGGAAAGACCCAGAAACAATGGGTTACAAACCCTAGATAAAGAAAGCCTAAGCTTTTCCTTTATTTTCTTTATTCAATATAATCAACAAGTCTAATTTTCGGATTACAACTTTAGGGTTATTTTATAGCACCCATAAAACTTGGAAAACAAGAAATAAAGTCCTAAAATAATGCCTAACCTATAAGTTAGCCTATTAGGAGTCTAAAACTAATAAATCAAGTCTAAATCTACTCTAAAACCTCCTATAATTATTCTACTAAAATTAATTCCGAAAATAATAATAAAATCATAAAAGATATGAAAATATATTCCTCCATTACTGTCTCGATCTGCATCATTCTTCCCTTCTTTGAAAAGACTCGACCACGAGTCAACATCCGCAGCAAGAAATTTACCCTTATACCATCGACGCACTGCATACTTACGATTGCTTTTCACTAAATCCATCTAATCCGCCCAAAAATATGTAACACTATCTTCAAATAATAATTTCTTGACAGACTGATGACAAATCTGACTGGAGAACAACCAATCGAAAGGATCTTCATACGGATAAAAACACTTAACGAACCCAAAATTCCTCGACAATTCATCTGACGAAAATTTTGAACAAGGTGTTTTTCGATCAACCGAGTATGACCTTTCTAATTGACAAATATCACAGTCACACATGTCAAAAATCGGAGGTTTTGACCAATCAACAAACTGATCAAAACTGTCTAATAAAACAAAGGGTGATGATGGATCATCAAAAACCCTTTCAACAGTAACGATAGATAATGGGACGCGAAATACATCTGGATATGCCATACCTTCAATCCCCGGACTCTCGATTTCTGCCTCGATATCCCTTGAAGGATCTGCCGCATTCCTGGACCCAATTTCGTGACCCTGGTTGAAGGGAGTGACCCCTTCATGAAACTCCATGTCCTCGGATGATAAATCCGAATCTGAACCCATCGGTGGATGCTCCACACGCGCCTGAAAGTTCTGGAGTTGTTGAATCTGCTTTCGCACTTCGTCTACCTCAATATCACGTATGCCACGTTTGCGATGATGAACGTCTTGACTGGAATCCGCTCCACGGTTCCTTCCACGAACATCTTTTCCGCCACGAACACTACGCCCTCGTTCGACCATCAATATCGATACCCTCGTCCAGGGCTCTGATACCAAATGATGTCGAATGAAGCCTTGAGATTGATACCGAACGGAAAGACCCAGAAACAATGGGTTACAAACCCTAGATAAAGAAAGCCTAAGCTTGATCCCACGAGTGAATCGAAAGTTGGATCTCCATTGGATCTCACCTGAATCGCCCCATCTATCCTCCTGAGGAGAAGTTTGGTTTTCCTTTATTTTCTTTATTCAATATAATCAACAAGTCTAATTTTCGGATTACAACTTTAAGGTTATTTTATAGCACCCATAAAACTTGGAAAACAAGAAATAAAGTCCTAAAATAATGCCTAACATATAAGGTAGCCTATTAGGAGTCTAAAACTAATAAATCAAGTCTAAATCTACTCTAAAACCTCCTATAATTATTCTACTAAAATTAATTCCGAAAATAATAATAAAATCATAAAAGATATGAAAATATATTCCTCCATTACTGTCTCGATCTGCATCAGGAAATATGACAGATCTTACCATTCTATAATTTCTTCTCATCTTCTTTTACTGATTTTCTCCTTCTTTTTGGCATCGCTTGATCATCTGTGGCCATGGGTAGTTGGGTTCCTTCTTTAGCTTCAGTTGATTTCCATTTGTCAGTTTTCCGTAATTTGGCATCTTGTTGTAATCTCAGTTTATACTCGTTATTCTCCATGTAGGCAGGCTCTAATTTGAATAAAGATTGCATGAAAATCTATTTTCAGGTCAGGAAAATAGGAAGATTTAAGGAGACCAAACGAACTGATGGGATTTCTACTTCAGATATAATCATGAGAATTGTCAAAGATTACAATGAGTATGTGATACGCAATTTGGACCGGGGATACTCGAGAAAAGAACTTGGGGTTAGTTACGTAAAGGTATACTCCTATCATTTAGATACCTGCAGCTACTATTATTTATCCTGCTGTCAGCTGGCTTCTTATTATCCTTTTGTAGAGCTAAGTTCACCCTCTTTCTTTATATCAGGAAAAGAGGTTGAGAGTGAATATGGGTTTAAAGAAGTTACGTGAGAAAGTGAAGAAACAACAAGAAAAGGTGGAAGAGAAGGTGCGTATATATCCCTTGCAGTTTGCTACTTATCTTTTTCTGCTGGTTAAGGAACTATCTTGCCCTTTTCCGGTTAGATGTATACAGTCCTATTGAGTCAATATTTAGTAGGTTAAGATTTCTGTTCATCCAGAAACTCTTGGAAACTAATTTTAATATAGTGTAGGTAATCAATATTTCATTGATGTTGCGGTAGTAAGTATCTTTAATATTAACTTCTTTTACATAATTATTAGATTGAACGTATAGTTGTAGATATGAGAAGCTTGTATATATATTGTGATGCTCGAATTGGTTACATGCATTGCCATGCATATTCTTCTGAACCCAACCACTGTAGTTGTAAGTCTCTCTTTTCTTATATATTTGAACATAGGTTGTAGACTTGTAATTTAGCATCAAGGTGGATGTCATCGTGCAACCTATAGTGAAAGATTTCTTATTTCACTTCTTGATCCGTCCTCCCGGTAAAATGGGCATAGAGACTCATTTAACTTCTGAGAAGGGATAGCGTCTCGTACCTTTTTTTGGATGTGCACTCGTGTTGAGGGTGTTGGGTTGTGGAGCCAAAACCAATAATGGATAGGATTAGAGTTGCAGAGATCCAATAGGATCAGCTGGTGATGGCCAATTCGGGCCGAAGCCCGTGGGCAGCCTGTTGAGTCTATGGCCCGTAGCCCATTTGATACGCGTCCGCCAGCCCGCGAGCCCATTTGTAGTCCAACTGTCATTTACAACCGGACGGACCTAAGGAGCTGAAACCCAGACGGTCCGGGCTTTATCCGCGAGCCGCCCAGCCCGTCCGGGCTCTAATTCGTTTGTCCCTTTGTCCTAAATGTCCCCATATATATCCGTTAATCAATCCGTTTGAGGGATATTTTCGTCCCAAATTTTTATAACGGCTCCTTTACCGGATTTTAATTTTTTGGGACATAATTACTCCTTCCAACAGCCATATTTAGGGATAATTTTGATCCAAAAATAATTTGTAATTACTATAATTAGAAGAGGGAGTCTTGCCAATTTTCTCACACAAAAATTTCAATCCATGCTAGAATTCTCTCAAACTCAAACCATGAAATTATATCCAATTTAATTTTTCCATTCCAAGAAAAAAATACATGAAGATTTGAAAGAAGAAACTTTGCGATTACATCGTAAGAGGTGGAGGTAATTTTATTGTTTTAAGTATTTCATTGCTACTTGCTAGTTAAATATTATGTTAAGTAGTTAATGTTTTTTAATCTTCATAAATTATGAAAATTACAAAAAAAATAAAAAATTTATTACTTTTATTGCTAGTTAATTATTGCATTAAGAAATTAATCTTTATAAATTTCGAAAATTCAAATAAATAAATAAAATTAAGTGTTGCATTTACCCCTTTAATTGCTAGGTAATTGATATTGCTAGTTATAATGGAAGATCTAGTTAATAATATATTTGTATATCCCAACCCCCCAAACACAAAATCAAACCCCATAAAATGTACCCCATCAAAATTTAGGACCAATTGATTCATCACTTGTGCACCATAATGATCAAATAATGTTTGATATGATTAATCGATCCTCGAACCCAATCAACACCCCTCCATTTCTCGGTTATACTTCGGATTCGACCCCGAATTTGATGAATAAGCCCAACACAGATTATACATCTAGAATCTATCATCACATATAAGACATAACATAGATGAAGGTGAGGAGGGAGATGAGGATGAGAATAACGATGTACAAGTTACTCACGAAACCCGTACAACTCCAAATATACCTACTAACGATGTTGACTCGGGTAGTTCACTTAGCGGGGTAAGGGTAAGTAAGGCAAAGGTGAAAACAAGAAACCTCCGTGATACACACGGCTCTCTCAAAGTCACCAAAGATATATTCAAATATTGTAAATATGTTGTAGTATAACCTTTCTATTCTCACCCATGTATCTATCCCATAATTGTAGAAGTAGTTATAGTGATAGAATAGATTATTACTAGAATAATGCTTTATGATTGTGATAGAATAGAAAAGTTATTGTCTTTCTATAGTAGTTGAACCATCGTAATCTTTCCATAGAATAAGGACTGTACATAGCCAATATAAATGAAACACAAGTCAAGAACCCAAATCAAGTTGGGTCTTCTTCTCTTAACCTAGTCTGTCTTCTCATTCTTTTATCTTCTGCCGTGTCTTTATTCTTTCTTTCTTCCGTCTCTCTTTCTAGTTTTATGCAGGTGATTTGTTTTCCTTTCATGGTATCAAGAGCATCTTCAATATAGCCATGGGTGACGAAGCATCGAAGACCTTGGCTACTGACGATCCGGGACAAGTTAACCCTCGCAACAAACATAATCTCCCTACCCTCTTCAATGTACAATCGTACATGGGCCATAGCCGGTTATCCAATGAAAATTACCAGAATTGGAGCTCCCTGTTCTTATCTATGTTGGAAATTCACTACCTCACCAATGTAGTAACAGATAAAATCCCACCCTCCCATACCCTTGTTAAGGCAGACAATACAACCACATAAAATCCAGCCTATGAAGCCTTCATTCACACATCTCGATTTGTCCTCGGTTGGATTAAGGCTACAGTAACCGCGGAGGTCCAACCACATGTAAACCATTGCACCACGGCACCGGAAGCATGGGACCTTCTTGCCAAAGAGTTTGGTGTCGCCTCCGCCATCCATATCCACAAACTCCAAGAGGAGCTCCACGACCTAACCCTCTCCCCCGGCATGACCATTCAGGATTACATCCTTCGTGCCAAAACAATCTCTCACTCCCTTGCTTGCGCCGGTGAAGCAGTTTCTACACACACTCTCCGTAATCGTATCCTTGGAGGTTTGGGACATACCTACAAGGAATTTATCACAACCCAAAATTTAAAAGGAGACACTACCATTGATGTTCTTAAGGATCTCCTCCTTCAAGAAGAAGCTTTACAATAGAGGTTGCCCACAAAACCACACCCACCATCAGCGCCCTCGCAGCCGCAAAAGAACCAGATAAACCCAAACATCCCACCACCCCATCCGTCTCTCATATCACTACTAACCATGGAGGTCCTCGGCATTTTGGACAAAAACATCCAAGTGGTTTCTTTTTTGTCCCTAATCAAAACCGTGGGGGTAGGAACCGTAATCAAAATCGTAACCGCAATCGAAACCAAGGACACCAAGGCAAGGCAGGGGGATTCTTCCTTTCCCTACAGCTTATCAACCTTTTAAACCATCAACCCCACCACCTACTGTTTCTTACCACCCACCCAATCCTTTCCTCAGCCAAGATCCAAATATAGTGTCATGCCAACTTTGCAAAAAATCGGGTCATGAGGCCACCAATTGTTATCAGCGGGGAAATTTCGCCTGCAGGTGCTCAATACTATCCTCAACATCAGATGACATCATATGGTGGTTCGTCGCCTATGACTCTCGTATCTTTTGTTCTTGATTTCGGGGCGACAAATCACATGACATCCGATCCGGATGTCCTGAAAAATTCTTCTCCGTACTCGGGTAACGATTCAATTGTTGTTGCTAATGGTGCTTCCGTTCCTATTGCTAATATTGGTTTCACTCGATTTTCATCCCATAATCACAATTTTGTCATGAATACTGTTTTGCATGTGCCTAAAATAAGTCGTTCTTTACTTTACATTCGCAAGTTTTGTTTAGATAACAATTGTTACAACTGCGTTTGGATTCTGTGTGAAGGACAACCGTATCAAGAGGACCATTCTTTCTGGCAGTAACTCCGGCGAACTCTACAGTCTATCTTTTGTTCCCAGTTCACGTATAAATTCTTTGGCGTTGATCGGGGAGCGTGCTTCTTCGTCTACTTGGCATGCCCGTTTGGGTCACCCCTCTTCTCATATTTTAGATTGTCTAGTCAATAAAATCAGGCTTTCGATTAGCGGCCTGTTAAAATAAAGGAGATGTGTCATGTTTGCCCGTTGAATTAGGCAAAGCGTGTAATCTTCCGTTTGAAACTCGTCATTTTAATTCTACAAAACCTTTAGCGTTGTTACATTTAGATGTTTGGGGGCTCTCCACGGTCCCTTCAGTTTCTGATTTTAAATTTTACTTATCTATTGTCGATGATTTTTCTCGATATGTGTGGTTTTTCCCATTATTTCATAAATTCGATGTCTTTGCAGTTTTCTCGGATTTTAAGTCTTTGATAGAGAACCAATTGTCTCGAAAGATTTCTGCCATACACACCATAAAAACTATCCAAATAGATAGGGGAGGAGAATTCATTAATCGACAATTTGCTGCTTATCTTATTAAACATGGTATTGGACATCGCACATCTTGTCCTTAGACCATCGGCAGTGGTACCCATTTCCACCCTGGTTTTGCTGATGTGGAGGTAAGACATCCAACAAAGGTGACCTTTCACTTGGGCTTCAACGATCAATTTATTTTTTGGCCTGCCACCAGATGACTCCCGAGCTTGCAATTTTTAGCTTCCACCTCACTTGCCGGTGTGAGTCACGCACGGAGGTTTTAGCAAACGTGTCCTTCACTTGCCCAATTTGACCCATTATCCATTGTCTCACAAAAAAAAAAAAAGCTAACAGAGGAATATGTCCGTTGCACTATGACCATTTTTAAAGAAAAATAAAACATTAAAAAAAAAAGCTAACAGAGAAAAGATGTGGAGCGTGCTTTTGGAGTTTTACAAGTTCGATTTGCTATAGTTCGACAACCTGCTGTAGCATGGAGTAGGAGTTTCTTGGGTAAAATTATTCTTGCTTGTATCATCATTCACAACATGATAGTTGAAGACGAGCGTTCAACATATACACATTTTGTAATTTTAATTTTTTTGTTGTATGCTGAATTATATAGTCTATAATAAGATGTTATTAACTTATCAATATAAATTAATATAATTATTAAATAATATAAATATTAATAAAATTATTTAATTAATAAAATATATAGATTATTTTATCATATATAATTAATAATATTAAAATAATATGAATAATGTTAGTAATTGGTATAAAAATGAGTAGGAAAGAGAAAATATAGTGGGTATAGTAAAAAGTATGAGAGAGAGATGACTTTTGTCACCATTGTTGGTAAAATAAGATGGAGTTATGGTTATTGATGACCGATGACATGGAGCTGATGTGGAGGAGAGAGAGTAACCATGACCCGATCACCACTGCGGATGGTCTTACACTTCCCAACAAAACAGGGTGGTTGAGCGTAAACACTGACATATTGTAGAAATGGGACTTTGCTTACTGGCTCAATCTAAAGTTCCCATGAAATCCTGGCTTGAATCTTTCTCCACTGTTGTGTTTCTCATAAACAGGTTGCCTATGCGTCAACTTCAATATATCTCCCCTTATGAGAAACTGTGGAAACGTACTCCAGATTATCGTTTTTTGAAAACATTTGGGTGTACATGTTTTCCCAACCTTGTTCCATACAATCAGCACAAATTAATGCTCAAGTCTACCCCTTGTGTATTTTTGGGATATGACTTAAGGCGAAAAGGGTACAAGTGTTAATCCCATTACCGGTCGAATATTCACTTCTCGTCACGTTTTATTTGATGAGCATCATTTTTTCTGTGTTGAATAATTTTGATACAGCTCATCCGGGTTCACAACAACAAATTCAAAGTCAAAGGCCTAATTCTACACTTCCTTCTGCTGCTCCTGATTTCAGGCCCATACCTCCACTTGATAAACCAGATCTCTTAATCAGCTCAACCATGCCATCTGCAACAGCTCAACCCAGGTCCTTCGAAGAACCCAATTGCTCTTCTCCTAGCCCAGTACCTAGCAGCCCACTCGCTGCCAACAGCCCTGTTCCGGCCTCACCATCTTCTGTGCATGGGCTTCCCTCCGCTAGGCCCATTACAAGCTCCACTCAGGTCTCCCTTTCTCTGGATGATGCTGAGTCTGTGCAAGTTGGGCCAGAACAACCCGCCCAATCTTCTCTTTCTACAGATCAGCCCACTAGTCTTGCTTCTCCTCAACAAGCTGTCCCTCAATCAGCCCAGCCGCCTGCTCTTGGAATCCATCCTATGATCACTCGAGCCAAAGCTAGTGTGTTTTGTCCCAAACACAAATTTGCTCTTGCTGCTACAAATTCGGACTCCCCATTTTTTGAACCTCGTACCTTCAAACAGGCTGCTCCGTTATCACAATGGCAACATGCCATGCAAGAAGAAATTACTGCACTTCGGAAAAATGGTACTTGGTCCCTCGTTCTTCTTCCACCTAATCATAATATTGTTGGAAGTCGGTGGATTTATAAAATCAAACGGCAAGCGGATGGGTCTCTTGAGCGATAAAAAGCTCGACTTGTGGCCCAATGATACACTCAACAAGAGGGGGTCGACTATAGCGAAACTTTTAGCCCGGTGATTAAGCCGGCAACTATTCGGTCCATTCTCTCCATGGCTCTTTCTCGTCATTGGCCGATTGAACAACTTGACGTTCAGAATGCTTTTCTTAACGGAATCCTCTCCGAGGAAGTGTATATGTCTCAACTACCGGGATTTACTGATCCGGAACACCCTACACATGTGTGTCGACTCCATCGTGCTCTCTACAGACTCAAGTAGTCACCTCGGGAATGGTTCGGTAGACTACATGATTTTCTCATCTCTTTGGGCTTCTTTAACAGCTATTCGGATTCCTCCTTATTCATCCGTTATCAGCTTGACACTACAGTCGCTATTCTCGTTTATGTGGATGACATCCTCGTTACCGGTTCCAAGTCTACTTGGTTAACAAAGTCATTGACTCTATTTGTTCCACGTTTGAGAGTAGACGGTTGGGTCCGCTTAGTTTTTTTCTTGGCATAGAAGCTACTCGGACTGAAACTCATCTTCACTTAAATCAAACAAGATATGCTTCCGACCTCCTTCACTAGTTCAATATGCATCTAAGCAAGCCTGCCCCTACACCGCTTGCCCATGGACTTCATCTTACTGTCGATGACGGAGACCCACTACCCGATGCTACACTCTATCATAGCATGGTAGGGGGCCTTCAATATATTATCCTCACTCGTCCGGATCTCTCATTTGCTGTTAACCAGGTATGCCAGTTCATGCATTCTCCCCGCACATCCCATATGAAGGCTGTAAAACGCATATTACGATTTCTTAAAGGTACGACCTTTCTGGGTCTTTCCTTTTGCTCTTCTCCAGATATGTCTATTGTTGCTTTCTGCGACGCTGATCGGGCAGGTTCTCCTGATTATCGCCGTTCCACAACTGGCGCTTGTGTTTTTATAGGACCCAATCTAGTAGCATGGACCGCCAAAAAGCAACACACCGTCTCCCGCTCAAGTAGTGAGGCTGAATATCGGGCCCTCGCTTCTACGGCCGCTGAAATTCGGTGGTTCTCTTGTTTCGAGAACTTGGTATTCCTCTTGCCCCGCCTACTCTCTTTTGTGACAACATTTCGGCGTTACATATGTCAAAGAATTCGGTATTTCATGCCCGAACCCGTCACATTGAAATAGACCTACATTTTGTTCGTGAGCTTCATAGTTTCACGCCGCTTCACTTGCGGGGGGTGAAAACAAGAAACCTCCGTGATACACACGGCTCTCTCAAAGTCACCAAAGATATATTCAAATATTGTAAATATGTTATAGTATAACCTTCTATTCTCACCCATGTATCTATCCCATAGTTGTAGGAGTAGTTATAGTGATAGAATAGATTATTGCTAGAATAATGCTTTATGATTGTGATAGAATAGAATAGTTATTGTCTTTCCATAGTAGTTGAACCACCGTAATCTTTCCATAGAATAAGGACTGTACATAGCCAATATAATGAAAAACAAGTCAAGAACCCAAATCAAGTTGGGTCTTCTTCTCTTAACCTAGTATGTCTTCTCTTTCTTTTATCTTCTGCCGTGTCTTTATTCTTTCTTTCTTCCGTCTCTCTTTCTAGTTTTATGCAGGTGATTTGTTTTCCTTTCAAAAGGCACAACATAGTGTGTATAAGCATGCCCATTTATATGATGTCGGTGGAAGAAAGGCCCAATGCAAAAGATGCTCGAAATTTATATCCCCGGCGGGTGTTAATGGTACCTCCCATGTAAAGATGCACATGGATAAAAATGATTGGGATGCCGCTAAAGGGATAGATGGGAGCGTGCAAACGTAACTTAATATACCATGTATCAATTACCTAAAAGTAGACGTCGATTTGATAACGATGTTACTAGTGAGTTGTCAATTGCCTCTTTCACTTTCGGATAATGATAGACTCACCCGCTAATCTAAAGGCATCAAACCGTCATACCAACGAATGAGCCGCCAAACTATTACTAGGCATATAAAGAGGCTTGTCAAACTCGTCAACTTAAAATAGCGAGCGACCTCCAAAAGTTGAAGGGTAGTGTTTGCTTGACCACTGATACTTGGCATGCCGCTCTAAGTTCTGGTTCTGAAACCTTCACTTGTATAACCGCTCATTGAATTAATGAGGAGTAGTTGTTGCAATAGAGGGTGATTTCCTTTAAATAGAGGGTGATTTCATTTATAACAATGTCGTATCTCCACACGGCTTTACAATCTACAAGTCACATTAAGGATGTATTGAATGTTATCACCACAAAATTTTAACAATATCCTTTGATAATGCGACTTACAATACCCTCACCGCCACAATGTTGGTCCAAGTTCTTAATCCTCCCTTAGATGGCACTTTGTTTCATGTTAGGTGTGCATGCCAAATTGTTAATCTATGTGTCCAAGGTTTGATCCACTCACTAAAGTCCGTCACCAATAGCATCAACACGGCTTCCCATGTTATCAAATATGTCGGCCCAAGGTCAAAAATTTATGTCAATTTATGCGACGCATATAACATGAAATACAAGAAACTTCAAGTGGCCGAGGATATTAAGTGATCTCAACCTATAAAATGTTAGAGCGCGGTCGATATGGTGGTACTCACGGAATACTTTTCTAATCATCAAATGGACTACAAAATTAATTATTATAATTGGTCGATAGCTACCGAGCTTTAAATCTTGGTGGAGGGCAATCAAGATTTTTTTGGGAAGTTATTATCCCACCTCCCATCTTTTGTGCCGTGAACTAAATGTCCTAAGTGAAGTTATTAGAAAATTTTGATCACATGCCATGCTTGGAGATGTCATTATGAAAGTGGAAACTAAATTCACAAAATATTATGAACATTTTTCCGTTGTTTCCCAATTAGCGACCATAATGGATCCTAGAATTAAGTCTCCTCGTTAGGTGCCTTGTTTGTAGGGATGGCAACGGGGCGGATACGGGGCGGGTTTGACCAAAACCGTACCCGCCCCTCAAAGAACCCCCCTAGTACCGAACCCGCCCCGCCCCGCCAACTGGAGAACCCGCATCCGCCCGCCCGCGCCAATGGTGTCTAAAATCAATTTTTTTTGGGCTTTAGCTAGGGATTAATGTGCAGCGAATTACTCAAATCGAAAATGGATAAATTGATTACATTATTATTTCATTTAATTTATTTATTACAAAGGAATATATGTTATCTATCAACAAAACCTAAAGTGTTAAACCCCTTCACGTAACAAATACACAAAATGTATCCATATAAATATAGATAATCACATCGACATTTGTGAGAAAGGCGCGCGGATGAGAATCAATAATTAGATTTAACTGAGGGAAGAAGATAAGTGATTCGATTGAGGCTGTACCTTTGGGGGAAAAGGAAGAGATCTTCTTTGGATTGAATCGTTTGTTAACAATGGGGGTCAGGATATGAGGATTCTTGACGACAAGCTAGCTGCCCAAATCTGATTTCTAGGGTTTTTTACCAAGAGCACGAGGTTTGGGCTCCTAAATTACGGAGTAGGAGAATATTTTAAGGAAATTATGTGGGAATGCATCTGGGGGTAAGGGTAATAATTAAAATGGGTGAGGGGTATTATAGTAATTACATATATATAATAGTATGCGGGGCGGGGCGGGGCGGGGCCCCGCGGGTTGAGGGGTGAAACCGAACCCGCCCCGTGACCCGCCGGGTTTTCAAAAAATGCTACCAAACCCGCCCCGCTACGGTGCGGATCGTCCCGGATACGGATCGGGTTCGAACAAATTGCCATCCCTACTTGTTTGATGAATTTTATGAAATAAATATTCCTAGAGTTTCTATTATTAAATTGATTACATTATTATTTCATTTAATTTATTTATTACAAAGGAATATATGTTATCTATCAACAAATAAACATTATTTAAACTAAATTGTTTTCTAAAAGGTATAAACTATATTTTGTTATACTAACTCTTATTATATGTATAAAATAACTAATTTTGTTAAGACTAAGTGGTTTTATATTTTTTTAAAAATAGCTTATTAAATACTAAATCACTTTTTTATTTTCCAAGCTTTTTCTGATATTTTTTATTTATTTTTTAATTTTGTTAAAAAGTGGCTGAAACCGGTTTAGCCCGTGGATCATTTGATCCGGACCAAACAGGCGGGCTTGGAAGGCAAAAGTGGAGCGGGGCGGGGCAGGCTTAGCCCGTTACACCAGATGGACAAGGAGGAAACTCACCTGTTTCTTGGACGGGCCGCCTTCAGCCGGGTCGGGTAGCCCGTATCCAGGATCAGCCCTATGCTTCATATTTTGGGTCTGTCCAAGACTGCTGACTGTCTTAATCGACATTATCGACTGCCTTGAGGGGATGTTAAGGAAAAGTTATATTTGCCTCTCCCTAAGGCCATGCCATCAAGTTTAAAAAGGTGAGGAAGGAAAGGGAAAGTAAAAAAAAAATAAAAAAATCTCCCAAGTATTTCTTAGAAGTAAATGAAAGGGATGGGAGGGAAAGTTTTGGAAACTTCCCTCAATTATGTTTCCTCCCATATATAAGAAGGGGAGGGAAGAGTTTTTTTTTTTCAATATTTGCAATTTTCTCATTTCTCCCTTCATTATCAATCAACAACTTATTCCTCCGTCCCGGAATTGTCCCGTAATGATGTTCTCACTTTTTTGGTTAATTTGAATAAACTTTGAGCAGTAAGTTTAGGTTAATTCATTTACCCTAAAAATTGTTATTGATAGTATTAATATGGTGTATCAATAACAAATTTTAGATTTTCATTAGGATAAGTAAATTAATCTAAAATTATTGCTCAAAGTTCATTTAAATTAATAGAAAAAAAAAAAAGTGGGAAGATCATTCTAGGACAAAGGGAGTATTTCATTAATACTTCATTTCTCCTCATATATAAACCTTTTCTAATTACATCAAAACTGTTCCATGTACATTTGAAAGTTTGACTTATTAATGTACTTTTACGTATTCGTCTGCTTAAAGAGTTGCTTTCCTATTGGCCATGGTGTGCAGATCCAAACAGTAGCAAAAACTGCAGAGGTGCATCGAAACCTCTGGGTGGAGAATGCTGATCGTCTGGTTGCCGGTTTTCTTGAAATGTTTGAAGAAGGTTGCCATAAAATGGTGAGAGATCTCTCTCTCCCTTCTCTCTCTCTCTCTCTCTCTATATATATATATATATATATATATATATATATATATATATATATATATGTGTGTATATAAATTAAAAGAGATAAGAAATAATGAAAGTGGTTTTCTAATCCTAATGCAAAGAAAGAAGGTAGATAAATATAAGCAATGTTTAATGATTGTACATGTATGTCATCAGGGAACAGCCATTACGGATAGAATTAGAGAACAGTTAATGGCCAAGGGGGGAAATACAAGGGGACTTATGTACGATGATGATGAGGATGACGACAACTATTATTATGATTACAGCACAGAGGAAGAAGAAGAATACTCAACTGATGGAGAAGAAGAAAAATAAGTTTGCTATTTGTGCTCTGTATATCAAGTTTTACTTCATATGCTCGGTTTATTTAGTTTGCAAGATGCCAAGGTATGATCAGAAGCTGTTTTCTCGTTTTGAACAAGTAAATAGTAAGTTATGAAGTGCTGGTTGTACCAAAACCTGCTTTGTGATAATAATAATAATAAGTCTCTGTTTGGCTTAATTGGTTGATTTCCTACTTTGGGTTAGTGGTAAAAATTTCAATCCTTAAAGATAAGGTTTTGCTGAGTAGATACTGTTTTGGAACAAGTTGAAAAGATGATCATTGGCAGTCTTATATTTTTAAGAAAGCAAAACTATTACTTTGGTCACTAGACTATACCTGTTTTTCAAATGTGCTCACTATTGCTTTTTATTTTGGAATGTTCTTACTCAAGTACAAAACTTTTTCAATGTCATCACCCTATGGACAGAGCCATCACCTTTTAAACGGAATTAGGTCACGTGGCTAATCCTTGTTAAATACTCCCTCCCTTGAGGTGGGCACGGGAACTAAGAAAAAAGAATAAAATAAAAAAAAATGTGTGGTAGAAAATGAAGAGAGAGAATGAGTGGGGTAAATAGTAGTGTTGGTTGAATAAATTGAGTGGTGAAAAATGAAGAGAGAGAATGAGTGGTGGGGTAGAGTGAATATAAAATTATAAAAAGTAGGCTATTTTGGGAAGTGTCAAGTGAGCTGGGACTGTCCAAAATGGAAATAAATGTCAAGTGAGGTGGGACGGAGGGAGTATTTAATAAGCCTGAGAATAGAATTAACGAAAACCTTATGAAAGACTTCATAAAGAAAATGACCAGAATTCCTCTCCCACCTATTAATTTTACCCGTAAATAACTTTTCTGCCATCCATACTATCTCAAAATTTCATATTAACCTGCATACTATTGAACCGTGTTCTAAAAGACCCCGCTTAGGCTAGGCCCCTCTCCAACGCCTAGTTCTAAGCCCCGCCTAGGTTCCAACTAATCCCGACTAATCCCGACTAGTCCCCGACTAGTCCCCGCCTAGGCGCTAGGCCCGGCTCCGCCACCTAGCATCCGCCTAGCGCTTTTTAAAACCTTGCTATTGAAATAACCAAAGTAGCCTTTGTACTATTAATTAATTTATTAATTATTAATTAACAAAATTAACCAATTTTTCTAACGACCATTAATAATTTAACGAGGCTATCCTAGTAAGCATATAGTTGACAAAGTCAATGCTGACGTGTCATTGACCGGGCAAAAACTAAACTGGTTTAAAACCTAACAAAATAGTTAACTCATGTTGACACTCGTTAATTCATAAACATAAAAAAAAACTAGTACTTACGAAGCAGCCCCCAATCAAACATCTGAAATTTAAAAATAAATAAATAAATCAATGAACAGTATAAACCGAGATACGAACATGGGCTTGTCCGGGTCAGGCCCAAGTGGATTGGGCTATAAACATAATCCATCTCGGAGTTACAAAGAAACAACAATGGGCTTCCTCGGTCTCGTAGCTCGTCATCAATAAGGCCGACCTAGGCCCAACAAGCAAGTAAATGCGCCCTAGCTATAAGGGCCGAGGAGACCTCCCTCGTATGCCGAGATCTCCTCCATAGAGGACGAGGTGCCTTCCTCGGCCTTGACGTTGTCAACGGGCTCCCCATATTACTCGTTCCTTCCCCGGCTCATCATGGACCGAGAGGTCATGAATGACGAGGAGAGAAAAGTTCGCACCTCGGCATATCTTCATATGTCGAGGAACCAAAATTATTCTCCTCGGCATATCTTCATATGTCGAGGAACCAAAATCATTCTCCTCGGCATATCGTCATATGACGAGGAGACAAAATCATGCATCTCGACATTTCTTCATGTCGACAGAGCTTTATACGACAAGGAGACAAATTCGTGCATCTCGGCCTACCTGCAAATGACGAGATAAGAAAATTACTCTCCTCGGCTTACCGGCAAGCAGTTACAGCAATCCTAGTCAAACAAGGATTCAGCAGTTACAATCTTATCAGAATTGTAACCACCTCCTACAATTCAGATCAAATAAGGACTCTCTAACAGATATAATCCTCCTAGGATTATACCTTATCTCTTTACAGTCCAAGTTCAACATGGATTCTGTCAATCCATCCCTATAAATACAAGCCATATATCACATTATTTGGTACGTTACTTTTGATATTCCGAAACTCTGTCAATTTAGTTTCTCTCACCACAAACCGTGAACTTATTCTCACGCCGGAGGGCCTTCGCCGGTGAAGCCCCGGCTTAGTTTACGTGTTTTGTCTTATTTTCAGGTTAAGCAATCGCCGGAGCAAACGATCGCTTGGATTTGGGCTGATTTGACGATTTTGGCATCATCAATTGTCCCATTGCCGGGAATCATTTCAAACTCCCTTTGTTTGTCCTGGAAAAAGCTCGCTTGAAGCCAGATTTCTTGCCGAATTTAGTCTTGATTTGAACGGAAATTGTTATTCCGTTTTGCTCTGTTTTTGATTTTGCCGGATTCTGCAGAATTCGGCCGGAATCTGCAAATCTTCGTCCGAAGCAAACGTTTTGGCCGGAAACTTTGGAGTCATTAAAATCGCAAAGTGCAATCTTGTGTTGGCGTGCAAAATCTGTTCCACAATTTGGCCAGAAATCTTGATCTGTTGGAAAATTGCTCCTTTGGAAAATTTGCTGTTGCAATCGTTAATTTGCAATGGAAGACGGACAGTTTGCAAGTGTTACTAACGAGGAGCAGACCCAAGTGAACGGGATCCCTCCCAATACCGAGGTGCTTCCACCTCCTCCACCTCATAACGACGGAATACCTCCCCTCGGCATGACTCTCCGTTCCATGGGACAGCCAGCTGCCGGGGAGGCTGGTACCAATCCCCCTCGTCCCACTCGTCCACGAGGGAAAAGGATGACTAGGAAAATGACGAGGAACGCCGACGTCGGACGAGCTGAGAGCACTCAGCCCGCCGACCGACATACCTCGTTACATCAACAAATGGAGACGTTTCAAAGGATTTACGAGACGCAGGCTGCTCTCTTGCAATTGGATCCAGACAACTCCATGGCTGAATTCATTCTGCCTTCGACGGGCAACTCTCGTGGAAGGGAACAGGGTGAGCGACGAGGTCCTCCCCGTGATCCTGCTGTACCACCTAAGCAGGCCCTCCGAGACGCTCCCCGTCCTCGGCCTCACAATCAAGAAAACGACAAGGTGATAGACCTAAGGAGCCAATTGCATTCCAAGGACCAGGAGGTAGACTCGAGAGACCTACGGACGAGGCTCAGTCTGTCCAAACGGTTATCCCCTCCTCGTCTCGGCTTGGTACCTCATCGTCGTGACTCTCCTCGACCTCGACGTGATTCTCCTAGACCTCGTCGCGACTCTCCCCGTCCTCGTGAGTTTGTACGACCGAGGACTCCCCAGCCATACAGAATGGTACTTGGTGGCCATGAGTTAGAACCAAGGCAAGACAAAGCACCTTCTAGACGAGGAGAAAACCGTCGAAACGACGAGGAGCACAGTAGGGTGAATGGACGCCCTAGAGATAAGTCAACCCGTAGCTCCCAACGCAGCACTCACTCTAGCACTGATAGGGGAGTGGAAGCCAGACAATGGGAACTCTTGAAACAAAGACTTGATGACACGGAAATGGGAAAGAAAATTGAGGGAGACGATTATGACTGGTCCACCCGTCCGTTCTCCCAGAGGATAACTGATGCACCACCTAATCCTCACTTTAAGGTCCCGAGCTTTGAAAAATATAACGAAACCACCGACGCCAAGGACCACGTGCAAAGTTTTGAACAAACAATGAACCTCCTCACCAAAGCTGATGACATGCTCTGTAAAGCTTTCGCGAGCACCTTCTCCGGAACAGCCTTGACCTGGTTCCTTGAGCTGAAAAAAGGTTGCATCGATAGCTGGAGAGGCATGAGGAGAATGTTCTTGGACCATTTTGCCACTGCTGGAAGGAGGACGAAGAGGTTGACTGACCTAGCCAATATCGAGCAAGGGAAGAATGAGACCACCCTCAGTTATTACAATCGGTTCCGGACCATGGCGAAACAAGTGGAAGAAAGCCTCACTGACAGGGAGGTAATTGTTTGTTTTAACTCCGGATTGAGATCCGGACCCCTCATATATGAACTCTCCGCCAGAGAGCCTAAGTCTAAGGCAGATCTATACAATGTGGCTTATACCATCGCCATGGCGGAAGACAAGAGCAAGAAAAAGGAATCTGACAAGACGGAACCAGAAGGGGCTGGCACTCGCCACGCTTCCAATGACAATGGGAATGGTAAGGGATCCAAAAGGAAGAATAGAACAAGGAGTACTGAAAAGCCCGAAATATTTACCCCTCTTACCAAACCCATTACTGAGATCATGCAGCTAGTGAACCTTCCCCCACCTCGTCCTCTAAGAAACACCCCAAAGTTCCCTCGCAACACTTCTAAATTATGTGATTTCCACAAGGACCATGGTAACAACACCGAAAGGTGCATCGCTCTCAAGCGCATGATCCAAAGGTGGGTCGACGAGGGAAAACTCGACCGCTATGTCATGAAGAAAGATGGCAAGCGGAAACGGAAGGAAGAGGAAAGTGAAGATGATGATAAGAGCGAGGATGGAGAACAGAGGCCTCCTAGGGCCAAGCTGCATGTGATCCGAGAAGAGACAGTCTCTACTAGACAGCTAAGGAACCAGATCCATGAACTAAGCAAGGTATACCATGTTCCTTCTTGGGTTCATAAAGCAGAGGAGGTCATTAGTTTTTCTCCCAATGAATTGGCAGGGAGCCGTGCTGCCCGTGAACAACCCTTGGTGATAAAGGGTCGGATTGATAACGTGGAATCTGAAAGACTTCTTGTTGATATGGGGGCCTCCCGTGACATTCTATACTACTCTGCCTTCCAACAGATGGGCTTAAAAGACAACCATGCTGGAGCCTTATCATGGAAGGATGGAAGGTTTCACCAACCATAAAGTTGGTGCCAAGGGAACTGTCGAGCTGGAACTAGAAATTGGCGAACATCCCTTTCGATCCAAGGCTACTGTCAATTTCGTAGTCATGGATCTAACAAGTGATTATCATGCTATCTTAGGCATTCCAAGTCAAGCAAAACTTGGGTTAGTTCCCTCACTTCCTCACCAACGGGTCAAATTTCCTACTCGTGCTGGGATTGGATGCGTGAGGGCAACCGCCAAGGACTTCTTGGAGCATGTCGTGCAGAGCCGGAAGAAATCCAAAAGCGTGGAGATAGACACCCCCGAAGACAATATCAAGATCTCTAAGTCCTTGAAAACTACCCATACCAGCTCTAGGATGAGCTATATCCGTGAGATCCTATATGAAGAGCCTATGGTCCTAGAAATTGCAGTTGACCAGGGCACAGTTCCGTCCGTCTCTGAGACAGATCCTATTCTCGTCAACGGACAGAACTCGAGGGCCAATCCTGACTTGAGGATAGCCGATCTGCCCGACGTTGATGAACTGATGGAAGAAGAAGGCCTCAACGTGAATGATAATGAGGGTAGGAGGATTAGGGAAATCATCATCGAATCCCTGGAATTTCGAGACGGTCCTGAAATGGAGCATGTAGACGAACTGGAAGAGGTAGTCATCAATCCTGACTATCCTGAACAAAAAATTAAACTTGGGGGCTAGCTATCCCCAGAATAGAAGGAAGAATCATCTCTCTCTTAAAAAACAGTCTCGACGTCTTTGCTTGGAGAGTCGAAGACATGAGGGGGATCAATGAAGAAGTATCCCTCCACCGCTTGGAAGTTGATCCATTGGCAAAAACCATCTCAGAGACAAGGAGAAATTTTGCAAGGGACAAGGAGGAAACTATCAAGGAAGAGGTGCAAAAATTACTTAGCGCTGGAATTATTCGAGAAGTAAAGTACCCCGTTTGGTTGGCCAACGTAGTGATGGTAAAGAAACAAAATGGAAAGTGGCGAATGTGCATAGATTTCACTGATCTTAACAAGGCCTGCCCTAAAGACAGTTATCCTCTCCCCATAATTGATAAATTGGTTGACTCCATTGCTGGACACTGGACACTTAGCTTTCTAGACGCCTATTCAGGCTATCATCAGATTAAAATGGCGGAAGAGGACATCGAGAAGACGGCCTTCCAAACACCTGGGGGAAATTATTGCTATGTCATGATGCCCTTTGGGCTTAAAAATGCGGGTGCCATTGTAAGTACCCAAATCTGGCTCATGCCTTCCGGTTAAATTTTCCGGCAATTTCGGTAAGTTTTCCGGTAATTCCCCAGACCTTCCTAGTGTTCCGGAAACATTTCGGAACTGTTTTTAATTAATTTAGGAAATTTGAAGGATCCTTCCTAATTAAGAAACACGTTTTTCTTAATTAGGAGGAAATGTTCTAGAATTTGCCACCTTGCATGGTTCTAGAATGCTGAGTCATTGTGGATAATGTCGCACGGCTGCATTAGCTCGCTGCCCTTAGCCGCACGACTTCATTAGCCTTATCCAGACTGCCTATAAATAGAGCCCTCCTCTACCCATTTGAAAACAACAATTAACACAACAAATCATCCACAAACACTCCAAATACGTGAAGAATACTGCTGGAAGCTCAAGAAGGTGAAGAAGAAGGTCAAGAAGCTCCCTCCCTCCTCCTTGAAGATCCAAGACCAACCTCTCCTCCTAGCTCCGCCCGAAGAAGAAGGAAGCCATTGGTAACCTCGCACGCCCTAACCTCGCATCCTAATTGCTTTATAAATTGCTCATTGCATTACCTTTATATTGCTTGGGACTTGGTAGATTAAAGATCATATCTTCATATTTCCCCTTCCCCTTTTGCATGCATTAGACATCATTTGTCATAAAAATGTAGTCTTTTCCCATAAAGGTGCATCCTTTGCACCTAAAACCCCCATTTTCAAATAAAAATGTCATCTTTATGCATCCTTTGCATATAAAAATCAAATCTTTTCAATCAAAATGCATCCTTTGCATCCAAAATCACTTTTCCAAGCATCATTTGCTTTAAAGACCATGTCTTTACCATAAACTAGCATCATATGCTTTTCAAAATGCAATCTTTATGCATCATTTGCATAATGAATGCCAATTTCTTCAACAAAAATGCATCATTTGCATAAAAATCAAATCTTTATGCATCATTTGCAATAAAGATCATTTCTTTGAATTAAGTGCATCATTTGCAACCCAAAAATGTCATCTTTTCATTAAAGTGTCATTTTTACATACATTTCCCCCATTCCCCCATTAGTAACCTAGGAACGGACCGGTGTAAAAGATCCTATCTTTACATCGTTTCTTCCATAAAGGTTTCATAATCTCTTTAGAAAGGGACAACCTTGAACCCTATATCTCCAATTATCGCTTAAGAAAGAGTATGAAGCATCTATACGAGCTCGACCGTCTTAAAGCGTAGGATTGATGGGCTAAGGACCTTCCTTTTCTAAAGAACCTCATCTTTGACCATAAAGAGAGTCATTCTCTCGATCACGCAAGTCCCGAGGGTCCCGAGGTTAAAAAGCGATGATCACAAGTCCAAGATGAGGGCGGGATCATAATCCCGAATACATAAATTCCAAGGAATCCCGAGCGACAACCAATAAATGGTTTGTACGTCCGGAAGACAACTTGGGACATTCCCTCCTTATTTTCAAACACATGCACACAAGAAAGCACGCAAGCAAGCACGATTAATGAAATCATGGGAGACTTGCTCCGGCAAGGCACCTTGGGTGAACGACGATCCGTTCTTCCCAAGGGGTAACTTAACCTCCGAACCCATAAAACCTTTTTTTCAAAGTTTTGAGGTAATCAAAATGGCGTGGCGACTCCGTTTTTCAAATTAAACCGGATGTCTTCAAACTCGCGTGAATCCAACAAAAACAAAATTTGGGCACACATTCACAGTTTGGCGACTCCGCTGGGGAAATCCCAAAGGAGAAAAGCTTTTATTTTCAAAACAAAAAAATCGATACTCGGTATATAGGTGGAAACCACTTACCCTTCCTGTACACTCTTTGACGTGGGAGTTGGGATAACCGGTGGTTTAACAATCCACGTACCAGTATCACTTTTTTCAAAAAAAAAATATAGAAAGCTTTTCCCTTTGAGCGGGTTAGACTCCCGTCGTCGATTTCATTAATCATGCTTGCTTTCTTTACCATGCATTGCATCATTTGCATCTTGGAATTTGTGCATACTTTGAACGGGAAACAACCCGAAAAATAGCAAAAGGAGTGGAACCTGGAAAATTGATCCATGCAGTCGTACGGCTCAATCCTCATTGGATTCTGACCGGGCGACCTCAGTGGCAATTCCACCAGAAAAAATCATGGTTAATCTGGCAGTCCTAGCAGCTTGGGGTTACTCAGCTCCATGACTGACTGGGGCTCCTAGAAAATTTACGTGCTTATGTGTTGCATTCTCCCCATCCCGAAAATCATTCCTTTAAAACACATTCATGAAAATCTCTGTTTTAACTCAAAAAGGAACATTTTTAGGAGACCGCACACTACGCGCACCTGATATATCCTGTACGCTTTGCACGCACGTCCTTCAAACCCGAGGGTGGTTTCCACTGAGTCACGGACAGCCTTACGATGCTCCCGGCGCGCACGGAATCATCCCAACCTCCCCATGGCAGCCGGTGTCGACCAATGCACGGTCCGTGTCACACGTTTCAAAAACCGTGACTTTTGGTTGGTTTTTGGTCTAGTCCGTGTCATATAGCCCGCTTGCATACCCTCGTAAAGGTCAAGCCTTAGTTCATAACGAAGAAGAACTCGCCAAAATTCCAACAAGGAAAAATTGGCGAGATCTCAACTCCGACATCGACTATTGACCTTGACCCGCACGGAATGCGTAAGAGTCAAGACCGAGTCTTTGCCAACAAATCAAAAGATCTTTCGCTCAAGCGAAGCTCTGCTAAAATTCCGACAAGGAAAAATTGGCAAGATCTTGACCCGCATTGACTTCGATTCTAACTCACGCCCGCGTATGCAACGAAGTTCAATGTGACACCGTGTCATCCGGCTTTTGCCGCCCGACCCATGCCTATTATCTTCTCGGACATTACCGAAAGTCAAACGTCATTCGCTCAAGCGAAATTCTCGCCAAAATCCTATCAAGGCGTAAAAGACGAGACTTTCCCGGTATTGCCTTGACTATAATCCGCATCGCTCGTGCGTTGAAAGTTCCTATAACCCGCTAGACCCGTTAGGAGCGTTCTTTACTCTCGGTTGGTGGGATCCGCGTGCCCTATAGGACCCTCGCCCGGGCCGCCCACCCCGGGAGGTCGAAATGTGTGGAATACGAGGGGCTTATAGACGTAGTGATGGAACCCACCGATCCAGATCTAGAGTAGTTACGAAAAGAAGGGCAAACCCCTTTTCCAACCAAATAGATATTAATAAAAGACACTGTTTTAAGTAAACTCGGAAGATTCTAATTTGCATATTGCCCGAGCCTTCACTCAAACACCTACCCCGAGTCTAAACCTTTCCTATCCCCTTTCCCGCAGCCGAGAAAGAAGTGGGTGAGAACACCGGGTCGCCGACTTGTTAGCGCAGTAATTCTCGCATAGTTCGCTGTAATCCTCGGTTGGTCACCCAGAGTCGAATGTCCGATTCGACAGAAAACTGGTTTGGGTAACCAGATGACTAGGGAAGAAGAGCTAGCCTTAGCCTTGGAAAATAGTCGTAAGGCCCATGAGGAACAGCAGGCCATGCTCATTGATGCGCTACGCCGTCATGGGGTCCAGATAGTGGTAGAGCCCAATGGTTCCTTGGTTATGGTAGAAGATGAAACTCCATAAGTAACCATCTCAAACCCCTCTAGCCTATAACCGTGCCCTCCTCCATCCACATATGAGCCTTTGCCAAAGACTGCCCCTTTTCAAATTTTCCAGTATCCCAAGCCATTAGGGTCCCGACACCCTCTCCTCCTCGATAAGACCCAACTTTGTTCCCTACCAACAGAGAACAAACGCCACAGCCTATCCCCGTAACGCAGCCTGCATTACCCTATGGGATTCGCTCCTCTCCCCGCATGGGCCGTCCTGCACAACTTCCGTGCCTCGAATCAATCAAGTGACCTTTTCAACTCCCGCCCGCCACAAACAGCATCTTCCACCCCCAACCTTGCCAATAGGATCCCACGAGGCTCCTTTTTCCTACTTCGCAACTATGAGCCTAATTCCTATGCCTCCGGTCACCTCAGTGGAAACACCGGACTGTGCCAAGTTTACACCTATTTCCCTTCTAAAGACTCCCAAGCCACGGTACCAGCCTACCACCGTGCCACCCACGCCCGCCACTCAAATCCGACAAGCTCGCTTCGTAGTCGAAACCGTCCCCGATCCCAACATGACTTGGTTGATGGAACAAGTTAAGTCCATGCAAGAGAAGTTCGGAGAACCGAACACCAAAAAGGCGGCATATCGATTACCGATCCTAGCAAGATTGTCCCTCTTCCTCCAAAATTCCGGATGCGGAGATTGAAAAATTCAACGGCACCGATTGTCCCCTGACTCATATTGAAAGCTATCTTCTTGCCATGAGAGCCAAGGATCAGACACATCAGCAAATGGCCGACCATTTTCGCTTGTCATTAAAGGGTTCACTCTTAGATGGTTCCCGCACGTAAAACCAAGCCCGAGCCACCTGGGACCAAATTAAGGAAGCCTTTCTGGGAGAAGTATAAGGCCAATTTGAATTGGGAAACTAGCAGAATGACCTACAAGGCACTCTACAGCCTGCAGACGAGCCGGTGAGTGAATTTTACAGAGATGGAACTGGAAGCTCGCGAAATGATTACCCCACTGAATGAAGAAGAACAGTATGGAGATCTTCCAATCCCGCTTAAAGCCTCAACTAAGGGTCCAAATTGGCAATTACTATTATCCCGACTCTTCGAGCGATGGTAAATGCCGGTACCAAGTTTGAAAATGCCTTCAACATGGCCCCGCCACAGTGATCGCCCGCCTCTTATCGCTACAAAGCACCGTGTCAAACACCCCTACTGTCACTATAAAGGGAAAAAGAAACGGCCGCGCCGTCAATTACATCCGTAATGAGAAAGTGGGACGTAATTCAAGCCAAGTAGTTGCAAAACCGAGACCTCGTTTCTATACCGCGAAGATTTTGGAATGCCACCGGAGAAGGTCTGACGGTTTGGTAGCCGAAGGACTCATCGACCTTTGGAAAACTCGGAAACCCAAAAACCCTAATGTCGTAATGGACGAAACCAAACATTGCCGCTTCCACAAATATCATGGGCATAACACCAATGATTGCACCTACTTGAAATTCCCGATCTCTCGCCTAATTGAAGAAGGCAAGTTGGAACCACCTCTGGGTCCTAATGTGGTCAAGAACCCTCTTCCAGCCTAACAATCGTGTCAACATGATCGAAGTTCGGGAGACAAATGCAATCAACTTTGGAAATCCAGAGATCATAGACATTCAAGTTCAATGTTCCTTATGCTTTGAATTGCAAGGAAAGTGGAAAGATTTGATTAATGCCGCCGCCAAGGAAGGACAGCTGGGCCCATAATGAACCGATTTTGTTAATGTTGTCGAGCTCGGCCTCTTTTCTATGATATCGAACCAAGAACCATGGTCAAGATTACGTAAGAAAGGCTCACTTATGAAGACTGCGAGTTTGAAGTAAAACAAGCCATGTTAATGAAAGTTTCTTCGTAACCCTTCATTACCCATGATGAGCATAATGTATTTGTAATGGCTCTTACCACTCCCGAGGATCGGCCCCCGGCCCCTGTTTGGGAAAAGGTGGAAAGAAGAGTGAACCGGCCGTAAGACTTTTGGGATGAAGAAAGCCGTATCTCGTATGCCGAAAGCACAACCGGTCCTACCGCCCTGCAGGTACCGATGATAAAGTTAAGTTCAGAAAGGAGATTCCGCTGTAACAGTCGTATTCCCCATGGAAATGGTGTCAACAAAGGCAATTATGATCCACAGATGAGAGAACGCCGACAAGACCGCTACTCCCTGGGCAACAAAGAAGAAGGAGTGAGATCCCGGTCCAACCTTTGTCAAGCCACCCTCGAGTCAATAAGTAGTGTAGGGTCCAGAGTCGGTAGCGTCTGTTCGGTTGAGTCAGAATCTTTGAATTCCACCCTTCTAAGTCATCCGAAGGCCTCACGCCCGAGGACTATTAAAATGTAATCGATGTCATCTTTCCCCTTATTTTGAATGAAATGACAGATCTTTCTCGAGTATCCTCTTATTGCCAACTTAACAAATGATAAATTAACTCAAAACTCAACAACAGCTTAATAATGAATCATTTGAACAAGATGCAAACACACTAAATGAACAATACATTAAAGAAATCTTTAAGCGTGTTTCGTAAAAGAGGAAAACCGGGCCCAAGCCGCCGAGGAGATTTTGACAAGTGTGAACTTGGGTACCGCCGAGGAACCTAAAGAGACACGTATCGGAAACTTCTTCCAGGGGGTCGAACGACAGCATCGATCGATCCGCTTCAGTGGAATACGTCGACGTGTTTGCATGGTCATACAGGATATGCCGGGGCTAGACAGTTCGATAGTAGAGCACAGAATCCCTCTCAGCACCGTGATGCTAAACCAAGAAAGGTAGAATCGAGGAAGATCAAGCCGTAATGGTCTCTACAGGTCAAAGAAGAAATTGAGAAGCTACCGCGGGTAGGATTCATCAAAGTCATCGAGTATCCGACATGGTTATCCAATATTGTGACCGTCACCAAGGCCAATGGGAAGGTGCGCCGCTGTGGATTTCCGAGATCCGAACAAGGCCAGCCCCAAGGACGATTACCCTTTGCCAAACATAGACATCCTAGTGGACTCCATCGCTAACTACGAAGTCAAATCCTTCTGTTGATGGCTTTGCAGATACAACCAGATCAAGATGGCCGAGGAAGACCAAGAAAAGACAGCCTTCACCACGCCGTGGGGAACTTATTGTTATACAGTGATGCCATTTGGGCTTAAGAACGCCGGGGCTACTTACCAAAGGGCGGCAACCGCACTTTTTCATGACATGATCCACAAGGAGATTGAGGTCTACGTAGACGACATGATAATCCACTCCAAAGGCAAGGACGGGCAGCACTTTGTTGACCTGCGGAAGTTCTTTGAGAGGCTGAGACAACATTCCATGAGACTAAACCTGCTAAATGCACCTTCGGAGTGACAAGGGGAAAAGTGCTTGGGTATATGGTCACGGAGCGAGGTATCGAAGTTGACCCCCAAAAGATCAAAGCCATTATGGATATGAGGCCACCTCTGACCCGCATGTAAGTCAAGAGCTTTATGGGAAAATGCAGTACATTAGCCGTTTCGCCAATCGGTTGACCACTATGTGCGAGCCCATCTTCAAGCTCATGAAGAAGAACGTAGACACGTAATGGACCGAAGAATGCCAGGATGCTTTTGACCAGATCAAGGCATACTTGGTACACCCTCCGGTGCTATGCCCCCACATAGACAGAAACCTCTTCTCGCTCTATCTCACTGTCATCACCGATACGGCGGTTGGGGCTATGCTTGCTCAGGAAAAGAAAGACTCTCGGGTAGAAACGCCATTTACTTTGTCGGTACCGAAGGCTGCAGGGAAGTGAGCTCAATTACTCAGCATGTGAAAAGACACTGCAAGGCGGTGCGGGTAGTCAGCAAGTTAAAGCATTATATGCAAGTCCACCCCGTGAATTTGGTCTCAAAAATGGACCCCATCAAATACATCTTTGATAAGCCTTCCCTCTCGATGCGTCTAGCAAAGTGGTCCTTCTTCTTAGCAGTAGTACGACATCAACTATGTGACCAGAAAGGCTATCAAGGGTCAAGCGTTGTCGAGACCACCTAGCAAACTTTCCCTAATGAAGACGAGAGGGCTCGAACCCCAATTCCCAGATGAAGGGATCTTTGCGGTCGAACACGAAAACCGATGGCAGTTGTTCTTTGACGGAGCCGCTAACAAAAGAGGAAACGGTATCGGGATGCTACTGGTCGATCCGAAAGATGAGCATACACCCATAGCCCTCAAGTTGAACTTCCCTGCCACGAACAATGTTGCTGAGTATGAAGCCTGCATTGCTGGTTTGGAAGCTGCCTTAGAAAGGAATGTCAAGGAGCTAGAAGTTTATGGAGACTCAGCCCTGATCATCAACCAGGTTTCCAACAAGTGGAAGACTGTGGACCCTAACCTGCAGCGGTATCATGCCCATATGGAGGAGTTGACTGGACAGTTCAGAGAAGTGACCTTCCACTATTTGCCAAGGGAAAAGAACAGATTCGCAGATGCCCTAACTACTCTAGCCTCATTGGTAGAGATCCCCGAGGGAAAAGCCATAAAACCCTTCCGAGTGGGTAGAAGAGAAGCCCCAGCCTTCTGTTGTGAAGTAGACCTGGGACCCGAGCCTATGAAGGAACCCTGGTACAATCAAATTTACCAGTTCCTCAAAGATGGAGAGTCAGCTTTCAGAGACAAAGAAGGTAGACCAAAAGAAGGTGTCAGAGCCAAGAGCTTGCAAGCCCTGAAAAGGTTGGCCTCCCATTATGTCATTCTAGGAGGCAACCTATACAAGAAGCGATACCAAGGACCACTCCTCTTGTGCGTCACTCAAGAAAAGGCCAAAGAGTTGATGAGTGAAGTCCACAATGGTCCCTGCGGTCCTCATTTGAATGCCAGAGCCCTGATGCAAGTGATCCTCAGAATGGGTTACTACTGGATTTCCATGGAAACAGACTGTGTCCAGCACGTTCGAGCATGCGACAAGTGCCAGCGGTTTGCCAACCTCAACCATCTCCCGCCTCATGACTGCTTGCATGACGACTCCTTGGCCGTTTGCAACTTGGGGTATTGACGTGATAGGGAAAATAGCCCTGGCAGAAGCAATGGGCATGAATTTGTGCTAGTAGCCATCGACTACTTCACCAAGTGGGTAGAGGCCAAGTCTTACAAGGTCCTCACTTCCAGAAAAGTGGCCCAATTCATCAAAGAAAACATAATGTGCAGATATGGGGTGCCCAACGAGATCATTTCCGATAATGGGTCGCACTTTGAAGGGACTGCGATAGGTTGCTGTCAGAATTCAGAATCACTCGCCACAAGTCGTCTCCGTACAGACCTCAGACTAATGGAGCCGTGGAAGCTGCTAATAAGACACTCGAACGGATCATCCGGAAGATGGCCACCCGTGGTCGTGATTGGCCCGAAAAGCTGCACTTGGCACTCTGGGCTACAGAACATCTGTCAGGAACGGCTACGGGAGAAACTCCTTTTGCCTTAACCTACGGGATGGAAGCGGTGTTACCAGGTGGAGTTGGAAATCCCGTCATTAAGGGTCCTCTGGAAAACAGTGTCAATGAAGTAGAATGGTTGCGCGGGCATGATGAGTTAGCCACCTTGATGAGAGAAGGCTAAAAGCCATGGAACACACCCGAGCCTACCAGAGGCGGATGGCCAGAGCGTTTGATAAAAAGGTCAAGGCCAGAGACATCAAAGAGGGTGACTTAGTGTTGAAAGTGAAGCCCCCTACCAGAGACAACCCCCTGGGAAAATGGGAACCCATTTGGATCGGCCCTTATGTGGTGCAGAAGATACTATCGGGAGGATCCGTGAAGCTTGCAGACCTGAACGGCAATCCCTTTGTCCACCCAGTCAACGGTGATAAGCTCAAAAGATACTACGCCTAAAAAAAAATAATAAATAAAAAAAAGGGTGCAAAAAGAGTAATACCCAGCTAGACTGAAAACCCCAAAAAGGGCGGTCTAGGCAAAAGACAGGGTTGCACATAAAAATCTTAGTGCAAAAAAAGAGTAATGCCCAGCTAGGCTGAAAACCCTAAAAAGGGCGGTCTAGGCAAAAAACAGGGTTGCACATAAAAAAATTAGTTCACCAGAATGAACTACGAAGACCTGAGCCCCTTAGTCTTTCTTGTAAAAGGGGAACGTAGGCAGCCATATATGGTTCGGTCTAAACAATAAAAAGGACGATTAAGTTTCCATGAAATGCGTCCTAAACAATAAAAAGGACAATCAAGCTTCCATGAAGTGCGTCCTAAATAATAAAGGGTATTTCAGTTTTCATAAAACGGGTCCCAATAAATAAGACATTCCAATGAAATGTGTCTTGATTAATTTTTAAGATAATATTTCTTGTTCATTACAAGTTAAAAACTTCTTGATGAGTTCAAGCACGGTCTACCTCTTGACTCTGCTAACCTGCTACAAAGATCTAAAATACAATAAAATGCCTAAATAAACTAATGTGTTTGCAAAATGGCAATAAGGGAATCCTAAGAAAAGATCTGTCAGTCGTCATTCGCTGAGTCTTCTTTGGTCTTTTTCCCTTTTCCTCGGCCCCGTCGAGTCTTCTTCCTCTTTTTATCTATGATGTCGGTATCCCTCATCCCGACCTCCGGTATCCTCACTGGAGCCTCTACCAAACCTGTGTCGATAAGTGCTCTCTCTACCCGAGCACGAGTCCGCACCTCCTCCCTCTGAGCCTCAGTCAAAGGAGCGACCTCGGACAATCTCTTGTACCGAGCCTCCATGTCTCTGACCAAGTCACCTGACTGGTTATGGCGACTCGCCTTAGCCTCAGTCTCCCTCAGAGTCCTACTCGAGTCACAGTCAGCTCCCAATAAAGCCTGACGTCTCTCCCCCAGAATGACCTGAGTCGCTCCCATCTCCCTCTCGTACCAGTCC
The DNA here is from genome assembly GCA_022495995.1 of Adenophora triphylla var. japonica. NCBI lineage: Eukaryota > Viridiplantae > Streptophyta > Magnoliopsida > Asterales > Campanulaceae > Adenophora > Adenophora triphylla. Next base: position 84,078 of record JAFEMH010003912.1, on the reverse strand, counting down.
AAGTAGACAGTGGTCAAGATGGTGCTCTTCCTGCTCCTGAAGATAGCCCTGGGTGGGAAAGCAGCATATGTCCAAGCCCTCGAGAAGAAAGAGAAGCTGGCTGGATCCCTCATGTCCAATGACACCACCTCCATGGTCCGGATGTCCTCCCAATCACTCAATGGCTCCTGTAAAGCCCCAAACTGCCTGGATACTAAGCAGGGTATGTAGAAGGATGACCAGCAGAATCCTGGAACCCTCACAGCATAGGACTCCTGAAATATCCTCCTGGTCTGCAACCTCCAATGAGGTATCCACCAACGGATGTCCGAAGTGGATAGCCTAGCCATCGTCAGCTCCCAGCTACTCTGGTCCTGTTGCCTCGGTGCACCCCTCCGAGAAATCACCCAAGGGCACTGAGTCGGCAAAGCCCCTGGCAAAGCCCCGAGCCTCTCCTGCAGCCATAAGGTCAGCACAGCCGGACTCCCGGATCTCATGAAGTGGTCTCCCCGAGCCATCCTGTCAATCCCATGAAGTGTCTCTCTCAGGACCAGCGGGATAATATCCTTCCCAGCCTTGCAGTCTCTAACCATGTCCAAGAGACCACTATGACAGATCCCCACGGACTCAGCAGTGAACAAAGCAGAGAATACGCAAAGGATAAATGCGTCCATAGCCACCGTGGTCGCAGCCATATCTGGAGACCCAAACCTGCCCGGGATATCAGAAAGGTCAATCCTGTCCGGGGCTACCATCATCCTCTCAGCCTCCCCCAAAGGAATCTGCAGAAAAGATGCAAGCTTTACCGCCACCGGCACGTCTCCGATCAGCGGAATAGATATAGCCTCAATCTCGGGACCCCCAATCAAGGCTCAGAAGTCTTCATGCGTCGGGACAATCTCGTTATAAGAAAAGCAGTAAACATGTCTCCGGACGTCCTGTAACTTCTTTGCGGCTCTCAAAAGGTCCCAATCGGGCGGGAGATCCCTCAAATGCCATAAAGAATTGATCTTGAAGGAAGAATCAAGCAGTCCCCTATGAGATTGGAAGTTGTGTCTCACCCAAGATTGAAGATCGGACAGAAAACGGTCTCGTTTCCCCCTTTGCAATCTGACGGGCTTCTCCATCGCAAAATGATCAAAGGTGGTGCTTTTAGGTCCAAAATGTGCTCTGGGAACAATTGGGACAAGTCTAAGTTGAAAATGAAATGAAATGGCCAAGCCTTGCTTTTATTCAGAAAATAACTAGTTCAGACAGAACTGTGAGCCGCATGGCTTTATTTGCCCTCTGGACAAAACCGCACGGCTACATTAGCCATCTGCAGAAAAAAATTCTGCAGCAACCAAGTTGCTGCCCAAGGGAGTTTTCACCCCACTTTTTCAACCAAAACCTGTACAAAAATATGTCCAAAAGCCATTCAAGCATTTATACACCATTATAAATCATTTTTGACCCAGTTTCAGCCCCGATTCCAAGCAAAAAATCGCCCCAAGGCTCAGATAATATGCAAATTTAGAAAGCATAAATTAGAAAAGCAAATAAAATATAAGTACAATGTCTTCACCTCATCGACGCCAAAATAAAGCAAAAAATAAACAAAGTGTGCATAAAAATTGTTCATTGTTTGTTTTTGTTCCAAATCTACTCTAGAGACCTCCTAGGCCTCCGATTCTTTCTCCTCCTCCGAGCGGCCGCCGAGATGTTTCTTCTTGCTTGCCTCGGTATAGGATTGCCCTCCGGATCCATCTCAAATCAAAGGGAAGCAAGGGGATTGAAAGAATTTCCAAATTCTCCTCCTCTCTTCTCTCTCTCTGCGTTCTTGGGCGGCAACACAATGCCAATGGCCCGTTCAAATCTGATTTTAAATAATCTGGAAAAAACAGGCTTCTAGCCGTACGGCTCCTTTTTCTCCATCTCATGCCGGGCGGCCTCATTCGCTCTGAGCAGAAAATTACAATCTTGCCCCTGGACCTTCCACTTGGGCATGCAATTTCCGTTATCTTTTAACCAAGATAACATCATTTTCGGAAGATATCCCTTATCTCTTAAGCAATTAAGCTTTCTTCCCAGTCGCCTCCGTTAATTCCGTTATAACAGGGATAATGCTAGGTGACAACCTCCGAATTGTCAAAACTCTAAACTGAGCATACCTCTATCCCGGATAGTGACGTATGCTCGAGTTCTTCTTAACTAAAGCTACCTCTATCCCGAATAGTGATGTATGCTCAAGTTCCTCTCAACTTAAGCTACCTCTATCCCGGATAGTGACGTATGCTCGAGTTCTTCTTAACTTAAGATACCTCTATCACGAATAGCGAAGTATACTTAAGTTCTTCCAGCTTTAGCTACCTCTATCTCTGTCAAAAAGAGATAGCGCCATAAGCTTTAGTCTTCGTTATTTCCGTCATAAAGAAATAACGCCATCTAGCTTTAGCTACCTCTATCTCTGTCAAAAAGAGATAGCGCCGTAAGCTCTAGTCTTCGTTATTTCCGTCATAAAGAAATAACGCCATCTAGCTTTAGCTACCTCTATCTCTGTCAAAAAGAGATAGCGCCGTAAGCTTTAGTCTTCGTTATTTCCGTCATAAAGAAATAACGCCATCCAGCTTTAGCTACCTCTATCTCTGTCAAAAAGAGATAGCGCCGTAAGCTTTAGTCTTCGTTATTTCCGTCATAAAGAAATAACGCCATCCAGCTTTAGCTACCTCTATCTATGTCAAAAAGAGATAACGCCGTAAGCTTTAGTCTTCGTTATTTCCGTCATAAAGAAATAACGTCATCCAGCTTTAGTTACCTCTATCTTCTCGATAGTGACGTAAGCTCTAGTTTTTCTCAGGTGACAACCTCCATTAATTGTCAAAACCCTCAAGGATCCTAGACATCGTTCCTAACTATCTAGTGATGCTCGAACTACGATCAAGGCTTGATTCCTCCGGGATACGTAGGTAGCCTTTTATAAAAGGTCCAGCCATCCGACCACTTTGATCACCCTGTTCCTCCGTCACTCCTCAGTGATGAAGTAGTCCCTCATAAGAGACTTTGTTATCCGACCACCTCGGTCACTTCTAGCATATCCCAGTAGGATCAATTGCTTGACCTCCTAGGTCATTTTCTCTTCTATTTCCCCAGCAAGAGACCAGTTTCTCTTCTCCTTCCCGGCGGATCTATTCCGAACTACGGCTGGCTTGATTCCTCCGGGATACGTAGGTAGCCTTTCATAAGAGGTTCGGCCACTCGACCACCTCGGTCTCCCAATCCGTCTCGGCATTCGCCAGATCGGATCCTTTTCTATCGACAACCCCACTCACCTTGCAAGTGACGTTGCCGAGGGCTTCCTGTAAGTACCCAAATCTAGCTCATGCCTTCCTAAGTTAAATTTCCCGGCAATTTCGGTAAGTTTTCCGGTAATTCCCGGACCTTCCTAGTGTTAGGAAATATTCGAGCAGTCCCAAATTAATTAAAGGCTGAAGAGGAGCCTTCCTAATTAAGAAACACGTTTTTCTTAATTAGGAAGAACCTTCTAGAATTTGCCACCTTGCATGGTTCTAGAAATGCTGAGTCACAATGGATAATGCCGCACGGCTGCATTAGCTCGCGGTCCCTAGCCGCACGGCTTCATTAGCATTATCCAGACTGCCTATAAATAGAGCCCTCCTCTACCCATTTCAGGACACACAATTTTCAACAACACCACACATAATACGTGAAGAATACTCTCAAGAGCTGTTGAAGATCCAAGAAGGTGAAGAAGAAGGCCAAGAAGCTACCTCCCTCCTCCTTGAAGATCCAAGATCAACCTCTCCTCCTAGCTCCATCCGAAGAAGAAGGAAGCCATTGGTAACCTCGCACACCCTAACCTCGCATCCTAATTGCTTTATAAATTGCTCATTGCATTGTCTTTATATTGCTTGGGACTTGGTAGATTAAAGATCACATCTTTATATTTCCCCCTTCCCCTTTTGCATGTATTAGACATCATTTGTCATAAAAATGTAGTCTTTCCCTATAAAGGTGCATCCTTTGCACCCAAAACCCCCATTTTCCAATAAAAATGTCATCTTTATGCATCCTTTGCATATAAAAATCAAATCTTTTCAATCAAAATGCATCCTTTGCATTCAAAATCCCTTTTCCAAGCATCATTTGCTTTAAAGACCATGTCTTTACCATAAATTAGCATCATATGCAATCTTTATGCATCATTTGCATAATGAATGCCAATTTCTTCAACAAAATGCATCATTTGCATAAAAATCATATCTTTATGCATCATTTGCAATAAAGATCATTTCTTTGAATCAAGTGCATCATTTGCAACCCAAAAATGTCATCTTTTCATTAAAGTGTCATTTTTACATACATTCCCCCCATTCCCCCATTAGCAACCTAGGAACGGACCGGTGTAAAAGATCCTATCTTTACATCGTTCCTTCCATAAAGGTTTCATAATCTCTTTAGAAAGGGACACCTTCGAACCCTATATCTCCGATTATCACTTAAGATGAGTATGAAGCATCTATACAAGCTCGACCATCTTAAAGTGTAGGATTGATGGGCTAAGGACCCTCCTTTTCTAAAGAACCTCATCTTTGACTATAAAGAGAGTCATTCTCTCGATCACGCAAGTCCCAAGGTCCAAAAATGCGATGATCACAAGTCCAAGATGAGGGCGAGATCATAATCCCGAATACATAAAATTCAAGAAATCCCGAGCGACAACCAACAAATGGTTTGTACGTCCGGAAGACGACTTGGGACATTCCCTCCTTATTTTCAAACACATGCACACAAGAAAACACGCAAGCAAGCACGATTAATGAAATCATGGGAGACTTGCTCCGGCAAGGCACCTTGGGTGAACGACGATCCGTTCTTCCCAAGGGGTAACTTAACCTCCGAACCCATAAAACCTTTTTTTCAAAGTTTTGAGGTAATCAAAATGGCGTGGCGACTCCGTTTTTCAAATTAAACTGGATGTCTTCAAACTCGCGTGAATCCAACAAAAATTTTGGGCACACATTCACACAATGCTGGAGACTGCAACGTCAATTTGCCTCCTCCTCCTCCGCCTCGTCATCACACTAGGGCAACACATTCTTATAGTATTGTTGATGGCAGGGGTTTGCCAGATGGTAGGAGGGAGAAGTGACCTTTGGTCGACCAAGGAGTCCAACCTCCTCCAAAGCGTCCCCAAGCAGGGCGAATGGCTGCAGGCGACAGACCAGGTCCCTCAACCAATCCCCTCAGTAAGAAGGAGATGATGCTGGAGCGAGCTAGATTGTTGGAAGAGCTAATAGCAATGGAGGAGGAGACAGAGCAGGCCGACAGAAGGTCGGAAAGGGCAGCTCCCTCCCAAGTTTCTAACAGGCAGCCTGACAGGAGTGTTCGACAAAGTGGAAACGCTATGACGAATGAGGAGCGCCGAATTGTGGAACGATCTATCCGTACGCACATGCCTGTCCCCAATGACGACCTGAGAAGTCATCTCAACACAAACAGAGAGCAGGAGGCTGAGTCGGAACTGAGGCGGCAAAGGAATCCGAGAGGAACAGGCCTAGGTCTCCTGCCAGGACGGAGAGGTCGCAGTCTCACAGAAACGGGAATGGGCGCAGGTCGCCAGTTCGAGATGAAAGGCACAGGTCGCCAGTTCAAGATGAAAGGCACAGGTCGTCAGTTAATTTAGTGAGGTCGCCCTCTCACAGGGATCAAAGGAGCAGACAGATAACTCCCCCTAAGAGTGACAGGCATAGAGCCAACTCGAGGAGGGAACCTCACCGTGAGGAAAGGTAAGGATCCAACGATGTCCCCCAGGCTAAAGACGATAGGCCAGATGCCAGGGAATGGCTGCAGTGGAAGAAAAAGTTTGAGCAATGGGAGGCTGATAAGAAAGAGGATGCTGGAAAGGGCGAACGAAATGATTTTTCTCTTCATCCCTTGTCCAAGGAATTGCTCGATCGTCGACCTCCTCCAGGTTTCAGATTGCCCGTCCTGGAAAAATATTCAGGTGCAACCAATGCCAAGAGTCATATACAGCATTTGGAGGCTACTATGTGCTTTGTCTCCAACGAGGACGACATGATGTGTAAGGCACTCACTAGCACTCTCACCGGGGCAGCTCTTACTTGGTTCAACGGCTTGGCACCAGGTTGCATCTCGACGTGGTATTATATGAGGAAGAAATTTTTGGATCGCTTCTCGATAACTGGAGCTCGGAAGATGACGGTCACCGACTTGAATAACTTGGTACAGGGAAAGAACAAAAGCTCGATGAGCTACTATACCAAATTCAAGGAGATGGTCGACAAGATTGAGGAGGACCTTACGGACAGAGAGGTAATCAATTGCTTCAGAAATGGGATAGCATCTGCAGATCTAGACTACGAGCTGACAGTCCGGACTGTGACTACCCGACAAGAACTGTTCGAGAAGGCCTATAATGTAGCACTGGCTGAAGAGAGAAAGGAGAAGAAAAGTGGGAAAGACCCCAAGGTAGAGGTCGCTGATACTGACAAGAAGGACTCAACCAAAAATGGGGGTAACAACAAGAATGGTAAGAACAGAACTAGGGCGACTAAGAAGGTGCCCGAAGCTTTCACTCCTTCGACAGTGAGTCGAACTGAGATCCTCAACGCTGTCGAGCTGGGCCCACCTGCCCCTATGAACCCAACAAATAAGTTCAGAAGGGATAACAGCAAGTACTGCGACTATCATAAGGATACGGGCCACACTACGAAAGATTGTATGAGCTTGAAACGCATCATTCAAAAGTGGGTCGACATTGGGAGACTCGACATGTATGTAAAGAGACCTCAGCAGGGTGGTGGTGAGCGAGCTGCTGGTGGACAGCAAGAGCTAAGACAGCCTAGATTAAATTTGGGGGTCATTACTAAGAAAGCAAGCAACACTGCCCTAAAACACAAGATATTCCAGCTTAACAAGGTGCCTCATGTGCCACCTAGAAGGTACATCAGAGACGAGATGATCTGTTTCTACCCAGACGAGCTACCTACTAATGCAGCGGCTAGAGAGCAAGTTCTCGTTATCCCAGGGTTAATAGTAGTGTACGATGAGCAGACTCTTAATAGACACGGGGGCCTGCAAGGATATTCTATTTTACAAGACGTTCAAGGAGATGGGACTCTCAGAGGAGCAGCTCGAACGTTATGATGGTAGATTGGAAGGCTTCACCAACTGTTGTGGGCATTTTTTGACATGACGTTATCTTCAGTTGATCCTGCATAACGAGATGCCATTACACTGTAAGTATTGTTTTAAATATTTACTTGTCCAATATTTCCTAATATTATTATTCTTATTTTTCAGTAATTAAGAGAGGAATGCGGAAACAACCTTCAAGCACGTTCAACAGACCTTCAAACGGCTAGGGCGACTTGGTCTCACGGAGGTTGAAAAGATAAACCACAATGCCGAGATTGTAGGAACCATATTTGACTCTTTCTTAGTTACTTGTATATAAGGGGAAAGGGAGACGGAAAATGACACTCATTCTCATACGCACACACTTTACACATAAACTCTTGTAATCCTCTCCATTATCTTCCAAAGTTGTAATTGTGATCATTATAGTGGAACCTTTAAGGTTGGAGACCTAACTCCCGGGGTTTTTTCCAAAGAGGTTATCACCTCCAAGGTTTTCCTCGTTAACAAATCGCGTTGTCATTGTCTCGTTTTTCATTTTCTTGTTCCATATAATCGAATTCCATAGTTCCCTCCTTATTATTCAATCCACACACTAAACATAGTTAAGATTCTACTCTATTGTTTTTTCTACCAAAACAATTTGGCGCCCACCGAGGGGCCTCGTGGTTTATCGGTTATTTGAAACATTTCCTAATCGAATTCACTATGTCTGCACCCACCAATGTGTCCACCGCCGGCAAAGGTCCCACCGTTGTTCCCACATCAGGAGGTAGAACCAGCTTGTTACCACCGCCTCCTCAGACCGGATCTCGCCCAACTCAACCTACGAAGACTCCACAAAAGGGGGCGACCTCTTCCAATGCAGATGCCGACATCCGGAGTATCCTAACCAGGTTGAATCAAAGGTTGGACCAAAGAAGATAACAATTCGAAGGTGTTGACTAATTCCATGATTAAGATGCGTAAAGACCAACAACTCATAGCATCTCGGCTTGAAAACATATCACCACCGCGCGCAAGGGTTCTCAACTTTGACAACTCCGGAGGATCTACATTTCGTAATGAATTCATTCCAATGGGCAATCCTCCTCCGCCGACATCTTTCATGATGTCAACATCTTTGCCCGGGGACACCCCTTTCGACACCATCTTCTGCAGGATTCACTCCATTCATTCCATTTATAGACAAAGACCGCCGTCACGAATACTACGGACAACTCGGTTTGCTTAATAATCTTTTCAATAATAATAATTTCAATCGTATTCCTATGGCCGACCCTTTTGCAGAAACCCACTAGCTAAACAGATGCAGGATCTCGTAGAATTAGTAATGAACGTACTGTGTGACTCCTCCAATTCAACCGCAACGCAAAACCTGCTACACCGCCCTGCTTTGTCCCAAAGAATTGCAAATGTCGACATACCGAAGCGCTTCATGTACCATCTATGAAGTTGTACGACGGCACCACGGACCTGCAGGAGCACGTGGCACACTATCAAGAAAAGATGGACATAATCCATATTCCACTTCAATTCCGGAGGCTTGCTTATGCAGGGATTTGGATCCACCTTATCTCGGACCAGCTCTCAAATGGTTGATTAGGCAACCCCTGGGTTCAATTGGTTCATACGCCCGGCTCATCAACATGTTCTATAACCAATTCTCATGCAAATGACAATTTGAAAGGTTGACAAGTGACCTTTACAATGTAACTCACAGCCTAATGAAACCCTAAAGGATTACGTCCACCGGTTCAATAAAGAGGTGCTGGAAATTCCCAATCTTGACATGTCGACACTACGTAAGCATTCAAAATGGGGTTGAAGAAAGATTCGCAAAGTATTACCAAGATTTGGTAATGACTCCTTGTAAGCGGCCGGAGGAAGTCAGAGTGTGGCATTGAGATTCATAAGACTCGGAGGAAGATGAGCCGCGAAGATCAAAGTCATCATCCAAGACGTCGACATATGACCATCCCGATAGAAAGACCGAATCTTCCCATCGCAGTAAACAACCGTCCCAATCCTTATCCGAGAATTGACACTAGCAAAATTAATTCAATAGACGGTGAGGATGAAGATAATGATAATGTGCCTAACATTTCGATTATTGTTTTTCTCGTTGATATTTCAGGTGTACTTTGCGCAATGGGCAACTCCGGGAGACAAAGCCGATGGCCAAAGAAAACGGACAAAACCACAGATGGCGTGACAAATCAAAATGGTGTGCTTACCATGAAGACTTTGGGCATGTTATCAAGACCGCATCGCATTAAGAAAGGAGATCGCCATTACTTGCTCTCGAAAGGACATCTTAAGGAGCCAGTTGGGATCCGTAAAGAAGAAAGCCGAAAGTACGTAAGCTCCTCATGAAGCCGAAAGACCCGCTTTCTCCCCAAAGATCAACAAAGGTGATCAACTTCATTAGTGGAGGCTCGTAAATATGTGGAACATCCTATTCTCGCCGCAAAACGACATGCTAAGGAGTCAAAAGATGAAAAGCCGTAGAGACAGCCCAGATGTCGATACCTTGCCTGCACTCCAATTGTCTTTGATGAAAGTGATCGTGATAACTTGCCGGAACCCCATCATGACGGTCTGGTCATTTCCTTGCAGATCGCTAACCTGTACCATACGACGTATTCTCGGTAGATGGGGGCAGCTCCGTCAATCTTATTATGTTGGGTACCCTTAAAGAAATGAACATCCCGGAATCGGAGATTGTCAAAAATCTTCAAGGCCGGTAGGCTTCAGTGGCGAAGTCAAAGAAACAAAGGGGGAGATAAAGCTTCCAATATACTCAAAGGGCCTCAACACCGTGGAACGGTTTTGTGTAATTGATTGCGCAACATCTTACAATGTAATTCTTGGAAGACCGTGGATTCATGGAATGAAGGCCGTACCCTCCACTTACCATCAATGTGTGAAGTTTCCAACACCTCGGGGTGTCGCTAAGATTTACAAAGTGATCAACAGTGGCCAAGGAATGTTACAAAACTTCAATGAAGGCGTCTACATCTCCAAAACAAGCATAGCAATTACCGAAGAAAGTACGTGAAGTCCTGGAAGCTAAGGAGGATGATGTGAAAGAAGTATTGTTAGATCCTTCCAACCCGGACATCAAAGTACTTATTGGCACCGACATATCGTCGATATAGAGGAGAAGCTTGTGAACCTATTAAGAAGCGTAATAAAAGTTTCGCTTGGAAACATGATGACATGACCGGCATTAGCAAAGATGTCATCACTCACAAACTTAACATAGATCCCAGCTCTTCAAACCAAAGGCACCGTAAACGTAGAAAGTTTGCGTAAACCGTAAATCAGATCATCAAGGAGGAGGTAGAGCGATTACTCAAAGCCAACATGATACGAGAGGTCGATTATCCAAGATGGTTGGCAAATGTGGTTGTGGTAGAGAAGAGAAACGGGAAATGGCGAGTTTGCGTCGACTTCACCGACTTAAATAAGGCCTGCCCAAAAGATCCTTTCCCTTTGCCGCACATAGATTCATTAGTTGATGCCACCTCAGGTCACGAACTCCTCACATTCATGGACGCGTCCTCGGATTTCAACAAATTCAGATGGAACCATCTCGACCAAGAAGACACCGCCTTCATAACCCCTCGTGTATTTATTGTTATATTGCCATGCCTTTTGGACTAAAAAATGCAGGTGCAACGTATCAAAGGCTCGTCAACAAGATGTTTAAGGATCAGATTGGGGACACAATGGAGGTATACATCGACGACATGGTTGTTAAGTCTAAGAAGGCCGAGGACCACATTAGCAATCTCTCTCAAGCCTTTGACATCTTGGATTGTTTCAATATGAAACTTAATCCAGCCTAAATGCAACTTCGGAATGAAAGCCGGCAAGTTTTTGGGCTATATGGTCACTAAAAGAGGCATTGAAGCCGCCCTGTAACAAATACGCGCCATTCTCAACCCGTCATCACCTCAATCCGTCAAGGACGTCCAAAGACTAACAGGAAAATTGCCGCACTCACTAGATTCATTTCAAAATCCTCGTACCGATGCAAACCTTTCTACGACATCTTAAGAAAGAACAAAAAGTTTCAATGGGAGGACCAACATGAAAAAGCTTTTCAGAACTCAAAACTTACTTGTCGACACCTCCCTTATTGGCCAAACCTCGCATAGAAGAACATCTTTACATCTACCTAGCAAGCATCCGAAGGCGCCGTAAGTGCGCCTTGATAACGTAACGAGATGGCAATCGCAACCCATCTACTATATAAGTAAGACACTCTTAGATGCCGAGACCAGGTATTCTCATTTACAAAAATTAATTTTAGCTTTGATAATCGCTTCGTTAAATTAAGGCACTATTTTGAAACACATACTATTATTGTACGCACTAACTATCCTATTAAGAATGTCATGAGAAAACCAGAGATGTCGCCGAATGGCGAAATGGTCTCGTACGCTTAAGCACATACGACATCAAGTACGAGCCTAGAACCGCAATAAAATCTCAAGCCCCGGCGCATTTTGTGGCCGATTTCAAATTCCAACCCTACAACAAGAGGTGGAATTGGAAGTACAAAGAACTTCAAGATGATGACATTCTAAAAATTTGGACTCTCTACACGGACGGTGCTTCCAACATGAGAGGTACAGGTCTTGGAGTTGTACTAAAATCGCCACAAGGGGACATAATACCACAATCTATCGCCTGCCTTCAAGGCTACCAACAATGAAGCAGAGTACGAGGCACTTATCGCAGTTTAACAAAGAAATTTCAAGACTTAGATGTCAAGCATATCCGGGTGTTCATGGATTCATTACTAATTGTTAATCAATACAATGGGTCCTACGACGCGAAAAATGCTAAAATGACGACATATTTGGAAATTGTAAAAATTATTTCGGCCAAATTCAAAACATTTTCCTTGGAACAAATCCCGCGAGAAGAAAATTCTCAAGCCGATGCTTTGGCAAATTTGGGTTCGGCCTTCAAAAGCTTCTCACCAACCAATATCCCAATCGTGCATGTTGACATCCCAAAGAATTGACAATCTCGAGATGTTCGTCCTAGATGTTGACATACCTTCCTCTCCCCGCATCAACCTCTCGACAGCCCCTATTATCAAGTATCTCTTAGATGATACGATCCTGGGCTTGAGGAGAAGAATGCGAGAGCCTTCGTGGTAAGAGTATCTAAATATGTACTTATTGATAATCTCTTGTTTAGAAAATCACGCCGCAGTCACTACTTAAGGTGTCTAGGAAGCGTATAGAGCCCATCGTGTTCTCAAGGAGCCGCATGAAGGAGATTGTGGAAATCATACCGGGGCAGAAGTTTACATACTAAAGCTCTAAGGTTGGGCTATTTCTGGCCCACAATGAGAAAAGACGCCATTGACTACGCAAAGAAATGCGATTCCCGTCGCCGACATGGGGACATCCCGCACCACCACCGAATTGCTACATCCTATCCCGTCACCTCGGCCGTTTATGGTTTGGGGAATGGACATTGTAGGAAAACTTCCCGTGAGCACCGTGGGGACGAGTATTTCTTTTGGCCATGACAGACTACTTTTCTAAGTGGGTAGAGGCCGAGGCATATGTGCAAGTTCGTGATAAAGAAGTAATATCTTTTATCAAAAGGAACATATTTAGCCGATTTGGAATTCCATCGAAATAATTTGTGACAACGGCTCTCGCTCATCAAAGAAGAGGACCCAAGATTTCTTGACACTTGGGGTGTTAAGATGGTAACGTCTTCGCCTGTTCACCCTCAAGCCAATGGACAGCAGAGTCTAGCAACAAAATAATAATCAAAGAACTTAAAAAAGAGACTAAACCGTAAAAGGACGTTGGGCGTAAGAATTACCAATGGTCCTATGGGCCGACAGACGACATCTAAGAATGCTACCGGTCAAACCCCTATTCACTTGTATTTGGAACCGAATCGTTATTCCAGCAGAAGTCCTTGTACCAACGGCAAGATACAGCTTACTAACATCCGAACATAATAAAGACATCTTGATACATGACCCGGATACCGTGGACGAGCTAAGGGACATGGCCAAAGTTCGCATGGCAACAGACGCAAAGGGTAGCCCGATCATACAATAAAAACGTCGTGGTCGAAGGTTTCAAGTAGGAGACTTAGTCCTACGAAAGGCATTCCAAAATACCAAGGAGCCCAATGCAGTGCAAGCTCGCCCCAAAATGGGAGGGACCCTACTTAATAGATGCACAAGCCGGAAAAGGAGCATATCGCCTTGCAACCTTGGATGGCCAAATGATACCGCGAAGTTGGAACGCCATTCATCTCAAAAGGTATTACATTTAAGTATGATTTTCCATGAACTCATCTTTCCAGGTATGAATCGTCTTTCAACTCTTTACAACCTTTCTTTTCTCCTATGCATCTCTTTTATTATTTACAAGTTAAGATGTCGCTAATACACTTTGTGAAGAGACGTCAACTTTAGTTGGCATCCGTTTTTAACGTGTTTCTATCTTATGAGGTATTGACACATTTACATGGGGACATATCGAATGCACGCAAAGAACAACGATTTCTCCTCCGTTAGAGACTGGCCATCTCTTCTCAAGTAAAGGTACACAATCCCTTCTAAGGTTTAAAGAGTTAATTACCTCTTTCTTAAGAAGTTAGGTTACCACACCTTCGCCTGGAGCGCAAGTTATCTCACTAATTGAGGTGTGGGGTGGGCCTATATGGGTAAACTCATATAGCTTACCCATTCCCACTCAGTTAGATGATTGATCTTAAGTATTATTCTTATGGTTATGGCATATTCGTGTCATCTAAGTATCTACGGTTTATGGCATATACGTGTCATCTAAGTATCTACGATTTATGACATCTACATGTCATCCTAAATACCTATTATTCTGACATACTATCATGTCACCATATGTGAAAAACATACGAAAAATTATCCAAAAAAGAAACAAGCCTTGACGTGCTTGAAAACCATTAAACCATAACTAAACTAAAATAACCATAATGTATCCAAACCACCAAAGTAAAAGTGCGAAAGTGTTGAACCAACCCAACACTTAAAAAAGATTGTCTTTGGCCCTTAAGGACCTATTACAAACCAAACCAAAATAAAAATTGTCTTAAGGGACTCCGCCCAAGAATCATCAACAAAATACCAAAGAACCAAATTGTTTTTACCTTCTTTTTGTTTAGGTGGCTTCGCCGCAGTGTTGTACCGGGTGTCACTTCTCCAACCGTTGGTGCATCCTGGACAATTGTTTCATATGGACTTGATGACACCTCGCCCTCGTCCCCCACCTCACCGTTAACTTGGATAGATAGGCACATTCCTGTGAATATCCTGTGCACCAGCCTTTCCTTCTTGGTATTCCTTCATCATTTTCACCTTGCATTGAGAAACAGCCTTCACCGCAGCCGCTTACAAGAATTCCTCACCTCTCGCTATCTCCTCGTTGTGATCATCTTCACTTTTCGCCAAATTATTCAACAAGTCCTTAGCTATCTCGCTCTTGTTCTCCCAAATGATTTGCTTAGTTGCTCTATTATCTTCTCACATTCCTTCACTTTATTATCGTATACCACCTTCTCCTTCTTGACCAAAGCAATATCCGCTGATTTCTTCTTCACCAATTCAACTTCTTTTGCCAACTCCTCCACGTATCCTACAAACCGAAAAATAACATCCCGATATTACTAAAAGTTATCACAACCTTTGAAACTATTAAATATTCAATTAATGATGTCTCACCCCGTATGCCAGTGCTCATAAATCTCTTCTTGAACTCCCCGCTGACACCCATCAAAAGAGTCTCCAACCTCGATCACTTCCTCTTGGCGCCTTTTCTTTTCCTCACCCTAGAACCAATCCCGCCGCTTTCATCAAGAATAGGACTCTTCTTAGGAGCGGGTGGAGGTTTCTTTTCGCCTTGACAATGGGTTCGTAAAGCAAGGCCTCGATATCCTCCGCATCAAAGTCGACCCCGAAGCTATCGGTTTGGAGACCGCACGGACATAGAGATATTGTCAATAACAAATAACACATCAAATTAATGACAGCTTATCAAAGGTAACAAGATGCCAAGCTTACCAAGAGACATTATTGCGTAAGTTGAAGCCTTTATATCCTCTCGGGACAATGACGAAACTTCCAAAGAAACCTTTGGGAGATCTCTTATCGAGAGGGAGATTGAAAACTCTTCGATTTTTGCTAAAGTATCTTTTGCAGCGGAAATAACTCTCCCCAATCAATATCTACATGAAAGCAAAAACAATTACAATTCGCTTTGTCTCAAGAACAGAAATCACAAGAGTAAGAATTTAAGTACCTCCTCGGTTCCATTGCTTCGACATCTCATCCTTCTCACCGATTGACGTCCTATCAACAAAGAAAACCTATTCTTCCATCCCCTATCACCGGAGGATGTGCTGCTCATCAAAGGATTTCTACCTCGACTTCTTTCTAAATAGGTACCGTTTGGAACCAAAAAGTTGAAGATCATAGGAATGGGCAATTTCAGTGGAGCCCTAAGTCTAGTCCGTTTTCTCGGTTTACTTTAAGAACAAAAGCAAATACTCGCCAAGCCATTGGCATAAGTTGAGCATAAGCCGCTGAGTTTTTAGAAAGAACTCAAGCAACCAACCGTGGGAAAGGGTAGCTAAACCCTAGCAAGAAGGGATATTCGAAGAAGCAGTATCCATTTGGGAGAAACATGGTCGACCTAAGTTTTATGGAAAAAGGATGAAAAATTACACCACTTGGGAAACAACATTGTTGTTTTATGGTCTCTATTTGAGAATCATTAAACAAACAAGTTTCTTCAAAGAGTTTGGTGAGAAGATTTGCGCAAACAAAGTCGTCGAGATTAATCTCTACGGACCTTGTGGGGATGATGCTTTCTTGGGTTTGGAAGCGTACATCCCGGTTTTACCCATGGTTGACAAAGCAAAAAGAGAAGAATAAACAAAGGAAGAAGGTCGAGATGGAGAGATTTTACCTTGAAAGCGAACGGCGCCGTGGGCCAAAGGAGGTGAAAAGAAGATTTGAGAAGATAAGTTTTCTCAAGCGGTTAATAAAAAGGAAAAAAGAATCCCTTTTTAAATTTAACTCTCTCCCCAACCGTCCATTTCAACGCCACGTCTTCCAAAAACGTCCCATCAAACAGAGCAACAGTCGGATCATTAATTCAAAAGGAAAAACATTTTCGCCTCTTCGCCTGCCTACATAGTCAAATGTTTTTGGGGACAAATTGTTGTGGGCATTTTTTGACATGACGACATCTTCGCTTGATCCCGCATAACGAGATGCCATTACACCGTAAGTATTGTTTTAAATATTTACTTGTCCAATATTTCCTAATATTATTATTCTTATTTTTCAGTAATTAAGAGAGGAATGCGGAAACAACCTTCAAGCACGTTCAACAGACCTTCAAACGGCTAGGGCGACTTGGTCTCACGGAGGTTGAAAAGATAAACCACAATGCCGAGATTGTAGGAACCATATTTGACTCTTTCTTAGTTACTTGTATATAAGGGGAAAGGGAGACGGAAAATGACACTCATTCTCATACGCACACACTTTACACATAAACTCTTGTAATCCTCTCCATTATCTTCCAAAGTTGTAATTGTGATCATTATAGTGGAACCTTTAAGGTTGGAGACCTAACTCCCGGGGTTTTTTCCAAAGAGGTTATCACCTCCAAGGTTTTCCTCGTTAACAAATCGCGTTGTCATTGTCTCGTTTTTCATTTTCTTGTTCCATATAATCGAATTCCATAGTTCCCTCCTTATTATTCAATCCACACACTAAACATAGTTAAGATTCTACTCTATTGTTTTTTCTACCGAAACACCAACCACAGGGTCGATGCCAATGGACAGATTGAGTTGGACGTCGACATTGGCCAACACCCTTTCAGAGTAGTTTCTAAGGTCAAATTTATTGTCATTGATGTAAATAGTGATTATGCTGCTATTTTGGGTATTCCTGGCCAGGTCGCACTTGGAATGGTGGCCTTAATTCCCCATCAACGAGTTAAGTTCCCCACTCTAGTTGGAGTCGACTGTGTACAAAGTACAACTCGAGAATGTCTTGAACATGTCCTACGAACGAGGAAGAAAAGGGAACTGGAAATTGAAACTGCTGAGGGGTACTTGAAGATGTCAAAGTCAGTCACCACAACTTCTCGACTATCTACAATCACCTGCGTGGAAGAGTCGACCTATCGCTCACATGACGAGGTCATGACTGAGTTGACACGTCACTCCAAAATCACCATGGTCGATTAAGATGCAGTTATGGTCGACCAAGTCTTCATAGGCTAGCTATGCCTCCAGATCGACAATAACTCGGGGGCCACCACCAGTGAGAGGCACGCAATCATGCCCCGACATCTGGCATTCCGTTTTGCATTGGAGGAGGTGTCTCGCTGTGTTTTTGCTTTGTAGAGTCGCCACGCCGTTTTGATTAAGCCCAAAACATTGATAAAAGGCATCAGTTTAAAAACTGTTGTTGTGTGATGAAATTTTTGAGTTCAGAGGTCAGGTTACTCCTCGGGAAGAGAATATTAGAATATTAGAGCTCACCCGAGTCGCCTCGTAAAAACGAGTCTTTCGGTACCCCTTCTTTCTTTAAATGTTGTACGTGTGTGTATGTGCTTTTTAAAAATGCATGCGATATCGGATGTCTACATTGTACACTGCTTATTGAAATGTATTAAAATAGTAATGGAAGGAAGCCTTACCAATATTGGTTCGTGTCTGTCTTCCGCTGGGTAATAGTGTTTGAGGATGGAATAGTGTTCCAGGACGGACCGGGATTGCTTCGGGATGTGCTGGTTGTCTGTGGACAGATCTTCGACGTGCCTCGGGATTGTCAAGTGTGCACTCGAGCAGAGTTTCAGCGTGAGTTGGGATCGTTGGCTGAATTCGGGCAGAGGTTCGGCATGCGTCGGAATCGTCGGTTTGGCTCGGAAAGGCTCGGGACGCCTCTGGAAAGACCAGGCAAGGCTTTGGAGTACCACGAAGGGCCTCAGAATACCTCGAGAGTGCCTCGGGGCAGTGCGTAAGCATCTCAGGAGCGCTCGGTAGGGCTTCGGAGCACCGCGAGGGAGCTTGGAAGGCCCCAGAAGGAACCGAAAGGGACCGGGAGTGCCCCGAGGGGTCTTAGAGGGGCAGCCTGAAGGCTTAGGGAGAGAGGAGAAGAGGGAGGTGTGTGAAATGAGGGAGGGGGAGCCCTCTATTTATAGTGTGGGAAAAATTTCAAGAAGGTCCGTACGGACCTTTATGCAAAACTAAAAATTTAGTTTTCCCAGATTTGAGGAAATAATGTGAACTTTAAGAGAATTTCGTAATTATGATGTCTGGTAGCAAAGAGGTCCTTACGGACATTTTAGCAATCAAAGAGGTCCGTACGGACCTTCTATGCTTTTCCAATTTTTGCATAATTCCCAAAAAGTCTTTTTGTATTTTTTTGTCCCAGAAAGGCCCCCATTGGTTTGGTTGATGGTTTTTTGTGTCTTTGAGGGTTTTTGAGGGTTCTTGAGGGTTTTTGAGGGTTTTGGGTGTTCGAGACTGCATTTGAGTGAGTTTGCGGTGTTTCTCGGGTGCTCAGAAAAGGGTGATCCAGATTGGGGTACTTACAGAAGCCCCTCGACGACGTCACTTACGGAGGAAGTGGGGTCGTCAATAAGTTAAGGGTCCTTATCTGGATCGCGTGCTGAGAGAGAAGGTGACCCTGTAGGTCGGTTCGTGAGGACGTGGCAGTGTCTTGTTGTGTGACCTGTTTAGGTCAGTTGGCTGGACCCTGTGATAGGATTCCTACGTATCCCTAAGCGGGAATCAAGCCTGGTCGTAGTTCCTGTGTGGGGTGAGCGTTGTCGTGTACGAGGACGTGTGATGTCCTCTAACTGAGACTCTGTGTGTGGACGTGTTAGTATCCTATGGGTGACCGTTTAGGTCGGTTGTGAGGACGTGGTGGCATCCGGTGTGTGACCGTATAGGTCGGTGGTATGGACGTGGTGGCGTCATGTGTGATCGTATAGGTTGGTTGGCTGGACCCTGTGATAGGATTTCTACGTATCCCTGGCGGGAATCAAGCCTGATCGTAGTTCCGACTTTGTGAAATTGTGAGTGTATGTGGGCGTGGTGGTGCTCTGAAGTGATGTGACTGCTGAGGTCGACTGTGAGGACGTGGGGTGTCCTAGAGTGGAAATTTTACAGTTTTTCGAATCGGGTAATTTAAAGCCTTTCGGGCTGAAAATAATGATTTGGGAGGTTTATACGGTCTTCCGGACCAAGTGGTTAAAGCCTTCCGGGTTACGGATAGTGATGTGGCTGATTTATGCGATCTCCCGGACCGAGTGGTTTAAATCCTTCCGGGCTACGGATAGTGATTTGACTGATTTGTGTGGTCTCCCGAATCGAGTGATTTAAAGCCTTTCGGGCTGCGTATAGTGATTTGGCTGATTTATGCGGTCTCCCGGACTGAGTGGTTTAAAGCCTTCCGGGCTGCGGATAGTGATGTGGCTGATTTATGCGGTCTCCCGAACCGAGTGGTTTAAAGCCTTCCGGGTTGCGGATAGTGATTTGGCTGATTTATGTGGTCTCCCGAATCGAGTGGTTTAAAGCCTTCCGGGCTGCGAATAGTGATATGGCTGATTTATGCGGTCTTTCGGACCGAGTGGTTTAAAGTCTTCCGGGCTGTGGATGATGGTGAGGACGTGTTATGCCCTCTAATTGAGGTTGCGTCGTGCGTGAGGATGTGTTGTGTCCTCTGTCTGTGGTTGCGTCATGCGTGAGAACGTGACTTGTCTTCTGACTGTGGTTGTGTCGTGCTTGAGGACGTGAGTTGTCCTCTGACTGTGGTTGTGTCGTGCGTGAGGACATGACTTGTCCTCTAACTGTGGTTGTGTCGTGCTTGAGGATGTGTTGTATCCTCTGATTGAGGTTGTGTCATGCGTGAGGACGTGACTTGTCCTCTGACTGAGGTTGTGTCGTACGCGAGGACGTGACTTGTCCTCTGACTAAGGTTGTGTCGTGCGTGAGGATGTGTTGTGTCTTCTGACTGAGGTTTTGGGAGGCGTGATTGCCTTGTGCTTGATTGTGAGAGGCGTGATTACCTCGTGTTCTGTCCGCTGGGGCAAGGTTGGACTTACGATGACTGCCGGTGTTCATCTGCTGGGGACGCGTAGTCTCGTATGGGCTTTCAAGCGTTCCCGTTTGAGTTTCGTTCGCTGAGGAGGTGATTTCGGGCTTACTTTGATGGCCGGTGTTTGTTTCACCATTTTGTGTTTTGGAGGCATTTTGTGCCTTGGGATTTGTGTTTGGAGGCATTTGCGCCTTTTATGTTTGTTTTACCGTTTAGTGGGCGAGGTTCAGGCTTACGATGACGGCCGGTGTTTGGTTTATCGTTTAGTGGGCGAAATTCGGACTTACGATGACGGCCGGGGTTGGTTTTGTTGGGTTAAGGACCAAACTGTATTGAATATGCTGAAATAGGCCTTTGGACAGCCAGGGGCAAAGATTATAAGGGCAAAGGGGTAATTTGACCAAATAATGCAAAGTGGTCCGTACGGACCTTCTGTGTTTTCAAAGAGGTCCGTACGGACCTTCGTGAAATTTTGATTTCCCAGGCCTTTGACCAGCTTCAGAAACGAGGCAATCCCCATTATTCCCCTTCCAGTTCGTGAAAAACAGAGAGAGAGGGAGAGAAAAACCTTAGTTTTGATCAAAATTCCTAAGTAAATCCTCCGCATTTTGCTTGAATTGCTTGTTATGGCGGAAAGAGCGAGAAGAGGTCGTCGTCAACGGGGCCAAGGGGCCATTGAGCAAAGGGTGGACCTTCAAAGGAATTGCACTTCCTTTGTGCCTTCGTCGAGGAATCCAGATGTGTTGTATTCGGATCCAGAGGTGCACAATATGCGAGATAGGATCGCCGGGGAAGTAAGAAATCAATTTTGTCTTGATTCTTGCTCGAATTATTGTATGCTAGAACTAGGTTTTAATCCTTCGCATATTTGGGGCTTTTGGTTATTGCCATGATTTTTTGTGAAATTCGCGATGAATTGTTGAAATTGAGCATGTAAGGATTATGGGTATGTGATTTCTGTGCAAAAATGTGGAAATTAGCTCTTATTTGTAAAAATAAAGTGCCTCTCTTTGAAATGCATGCTTTGGTGTTTTGTACCATATGCTATTTCTTGTATGTACCTTGTGAAAAATCGCCGTGTAGGGACGAACTTTGTAAAAAAAAGAGTGTGACATGTGCCGTGTTTTGTGACGGGTTTTTTTGTCTGAGAGTGTGTGCCGTGTAGGGATAGATTTTTTTTTGGAAAATGTGTCATGTAGTCTGTACCGTATTTTTGTGACGGACTTTGTGGGGAGTTTATGTGCAATGTGCGCCGTGTTTTGTGACGGGATTTTTGAAAATGTGTCGTATAGAGCTTAATCCCTCTTTTGAGAAAATTTGTATAGTGTGTGCCGTGTTTTGTGACGGGGTTTTTTTGGTTTGCCGTGTTGGGACGGACTTTTTATGCTTTGCCGGGTTGGGACAAACTTTTTTATGCTTTCGTTTCCTTTTGGTATTTGACATTAAGTACTGTGACTGACGTACCTTTCCTATGTTTATCTGGAGGATGAGGGGCCTTTGTCCGGAAAGGCCAAGAAGATGAAGTCTCGGGGGTCGCTAGAGGCGGTAGTTGAGCTGTGGCAGCATTTGTCGGACATCTCCAGGGAGGGTAGGCCGAGTCCTAAGAGGCTGGTCTTTGCTTCTGGTTTGAGCACGTTCGTTGAGAACCTTGCCGGGATTGCAAAGACGAGGAAGAACAAGAGCATCTTCCTGGCCTTGTCTGAGTATTGGTGGGATACCACGCATACCTTCCATCTGAGCTGGGGAGAGGTGACGGTGACTTCCACCGACTTTGCGGCGATTGCCGGGCTTTCCTTCAAAGGAGGGGCAGTGAGGTGGCGAGACAGGATGTCCGATGGGACGCTGGCTGAGCTGCTGGGCTTCGCGCCTTCTCCTCGTAGGGGCCTGGGCATGTTATACGGTGATGTGGAGGCGCAGATTACGGCCAACATCGGGGCCTATCGCCGGGGCACCGACTTGGTGACGGCTGAGCAGCTGGCGCGCTCTTTCTTGTGGTTCGCTCTCTCCGAGACTTTGTTCTCGAATCACTCTACCTCGGTGTGAATGTGGTACCCAAGATTCGCGGCTCGTTTGTTTATTTTTTTTTTTAATTTTGGAACCGCTTTCTCGTGTTAGGGGATCACCGCCTCACATCGGTTTGGAAACATCCGGTTTAAATTGAAAAACGGAGTCGCCACGCCATTTTGATTTCCTCAAAACTTTGAAAAAAAGGATTTGGGTCCGGAGGTTAAGTTACCCTTTAGGAAGAACGGATTGTCGTTCACCCAAAGAGCCTTGCTGAAGCAAGTCTTCCAAAATACGATTTTCATGCTTGCCTTTGTGTTTTCGTGTGTGGGATGTGTTTTTTGAAAAGGAGGGAATGTACCAAGTTATCTTCCGGACGTATAAACTATGAGTTAGTTATCGCTCGGGATTCTTTGGATTTTGATGTGTTAGGGACTTTGGTCCCGTTCTCATCTTGGACTTATGATCGTCATGATGAGACCTTGGGTCGCATGAGATCAAAATAGGGATACCTTTTTTATAGTCCAAGGATGAGACTCTTTAGAAAAGAAGGACCTTTGCCCATCAATCCTACATCTTGAGATGATTTTAGCTTTTTCGGGACATTTATGCTCGTCTCAAGTGATGATCGGAGATGTGGGGCTCAAGTTCATCCTTTTCTAAAGGAGAATCCGTCTATGGCATCTTTAAGTGGAGGAAATGATGTAAAGATAGGACCTTTACACCATTATACTCCTTGAGATGCTCCAAGTACCAAAGGGGACTAAGGGAGGGGTATAAAGATTGGATCTTTATACTCATCCTATGCCTTTTTGTGCCTTATGAAGGTCACTAGGCAATCCTTGGAGAGAGATCCAACCATGAGGGACATGGGGAATGCATTTTAAGCTAAAGATGACATTTTTACACTAACATATGTAATGAACATGATGCAAGCTAAGACTAGGAATGAAAAGGGAGGACCTTTATGGCTTTCCTATGTCCTTTATGAACCTTTTAGGTGGACAATCCTTGGAAGCAAGGTCTATGGGAAGGGGGGAATATCATTCATGCATAAAGATGACATTTTTAATGAAAAAGATGACAATTTTATATGTAAAGATGACATTTTTATATGCGAAGGATGCTATTTTTCACATCACCATGTGAGAGATCCACCCTAGAACAAGCCATTTGAGGTCTTATTGTTCATTCTTGGGTTGGATCTTTCATGGATCCTATGTGATAAAGGGGAATGGGGGTATATATGATTTACATAACTAAAGATGTGATCTTTAATGGCAATATATCAAATACCAAGCAAATAGATGACAATATATAAAGCAAGGAGAAATATAGCAAATAATGACAAGTATATTTTAGGAAAAAAGGGAGGAGAGGTTACCAATGGTGGTGTCCCTTTATCTCCTTGAAGTTTTCCTAAGGAAGGACCAACTTTTGAAGGGTTTTGAAGAGGGGGGATGTGATTTTGGTTGCTCTCAGCTCTCTGGAAATTAGTGTAGGTATTTTGGCAGAGTAACAATGCTAAAAACTGCATATCAAAATGAATAGAGGAGGCCTCTATTTATAGGCAGTCTGGTGATGGCTAATGAAGCCGTGCGGCTGTAACCCCAAGGCTAATGAGGCCGTGCGGTCTTATCCCTTAGTGATTCAGCTTATTTCTAGAACCATGAAAGGTGGCATTCTAGAAGGTGTTTTCCAACGAAGGATTGCATGGAATTTTAATTCCTAGCAAGTTCTTCACCCCTTTGAAGGTTTAGGAAAGTTCCCAAATTGCCCCTGAACTTTAGGAAAGTCCGGGAAATTGCCGAAAAACTTTACCGAAAGACATGAGCCAGATTTGGATACTTACAGAAGCCCCTCGGCAACGTCACTTGCAGGGTGAGTGGGGTTGTCGATGAAAAAGGATCCAATCTGGCGAACTGCCGAGACGGATTGGGTGACCAAGGTAGTCGAGTGGCTGAACCTTTGAAAGGCTACCTACGTATTCCGGAGGAATCAAGCCAGATCGTAGTTCGGAAAGATCCGCTGGGGAAAGGGGTGTCATATGTGACGAATTGGCTGAACCTAAAGTAGGCTACCTACGTATCCCAGAGGAATCAAGCCAGGTCGTAGTTCTGAGAAAGATCCGCTGGGGAATGGCGAAGAGAAACTGGTCCCTTGCATAGGGAAATGGAAGGAAAGTGACCTAAGAGGTCAAATGACTGATCCTACTGGGGATATGCTAGATGAAGGAAGTGACCAATGTGGTCAGATAACTGGACCTCTCTGAGGGGCTACTTCACCACTGAGGTGTGATGAAGGAAAAGGGTAACCACTGCGGTCGGATGGCTGGACCTTTTTGAATGGCTGCCTACGTATCCCGGAGGAATCAAGCCTTGGTCGTTGTACAAGTCTCACTAGATAGTTAGGAACAACGTCTAGGATCCTTGAGATTTTGACGATTAATGGAGGAGTCACCTCATTGACAATTAATGGAGGTTGTCACCTGATTGACAATTAATGGAGGTTGTCACCCGATTGACAATTAATGGAGGTTGTCACCTGATTGACAATTAATGGAGGTTGTCACCTGACTGACAATTAATGGAGGTTGTCACCTGATTGACAATTAATGGAGGTTGTCACCTGATTGACAATTAATGGAGGTTGTCACCTGATTTGACAATTAATGGAGGTTGTCACCTGAAGATATTAAAGCTTACGTCGCTATCAAGGAGATAGAGATAGCTAAAGTTGGGAAACTAAAGCGTACTTCACTATCGAGGAGATAGAGGTAGCTATAGTTGGAAAAACTTGAGCATACTTCACTATCTATGAGATAGAGGTAGCTTAAGTTGGGAAAACTTGAGCGTACTTCACTATCTATGAGATAGAGGTAGCTTAAGTTGGAAAACTAAAGCGTACTTCACTATCGAGGAGATAGAGGTAGCTAAAGTTTGGAGAAACTTAAGCGTACTTCACTATCTATGAGATAGAGGTAGCTAAAGTTTGGAGAAACTGAAGCGTACTTCACTATCTCTTTCTAACCAGAGATAGAGGTAGCTGAAGTTTAGAAAAACTTGAGCGTAATTCACAATCTCTTTCGAATCAGAGATAGAGGTAGCTTAAGTTGGAAAAACTTTAGCGTACTTCATAATCTCTTTCGAATTAGAGATAGAGGTAGCTGAAGTTTGGAAAAACTTGAGCGTACTTCACAATCTCTTTTGAATCAGAGATAGAGGTAGCTGAAGTTTGGAAAAACTCGAGCGTACTTCACAATCTCTTTCGAATCAGAGATAGAGGTAGCTTAAGTTGGAAAAACTTGAGCGTACTTCACAATCTCTTTCGAATCAGAGATAGAGGTAGCCGAAGTTTGGAAAAACTTGAGCGTACTTCACAATCTCTTTCGAATCAGAGATAGAGGTAGCTGAAGTTTGGAAAAACTCGAGCGTACTTCACAATCTCTTTCGAATCAGAGATAGAGGTAGCTTAAGTTTGAAAAAACTTGAGCTACTTCACAATCTCTTTCGAATCAGAGATAGAGGTAGCTGAAGTTTGGAAAAACTTGAGCGTACTTCACAATCTCTTTCGAATCAGAGATAGAGGTAGCTGAAGTTTGGAAAAACTTGAGCGTACTTCACAATCTCTTTCGAATCAGAGATAAAGGTAGCTGAAGTTTGGAAAAACTTGAGCGCACTTCACAATCTCTTTCGAATCAGAGATAGAGGTACACCTTATTTGATTTAATTCTAACAGAGATAACAGAGATTTTTTGGAGAAATTTATACGATTTGGAAAATTTATACAGTCTTCTGGACCGGGTAATTTATAGCCTTCCGGGCTTCGGACAATGATATTGGGAAATTTATACGGTCTTCCGGATCGGGTAATTTATAGCCTTCCGGGCTTCGAATAATAATTTTGGGAAATTTATACGGTCTTTCGGACCGGGTAATTTATAGCCTTCCGGGCTACGGATGATGATTTGGGAAAATCATTATTCCATTTGGAGATAACGGAAAATTTCCCGGATGAGACGTTATCCCATTTGGTGATAACGGAGATCGCGAGAGATAGCGAAATGTTATTCCTTCATTCGGGAATAACGGAGATCGCGAGAGATAGCGAAATGTTTTTCCTTCATTCGGGAATAACGGAGATCGCGAGAAAGATCGAAATGTTATTCATTCCTTCGGAAATAACGGAGATCGAAAGAGATAGCGAAATGTTCTTCCTTCATTCGGGAATAACGGAGATCGCGAGAAAGATCGAAATGTTATTCCTTCCTTCGGGAATAATGGAGATCGAAAGAGATAGCGAAATGTTCTTCCTTCTTTTGGGAATAACGGAGATCGCAAGAGATAGCGAAATGTTATTCCTTCATTCGGGAATAACGGAGATCGCGAGAGAGGTTGAAATGTTATTCCTTCCTTTGGGAATAACGGAGATTGAAAAAGATAGCGAAATGTTATTCCTTCATTCGGGAATAACGGATATCGCGAGAGAGGTCAAAATGTTATTCCTTTCTTCGGGAATAACGGAGATCGAAAAAGATAGCGAAATGTTATTCCTTCATTCAAGAATAACGGAGATTGCGCGAGAGGTAGCGAAATGTTATTCCTTCATTCGGGAATAATGGAGATCGCGAGAGAGGTCGAAATGTTATTCCTTCCTTCGGGAATAACGGAGATCGAAAAAGATAGCGAAATGTTATTCCTTCATTCGGGAATAACGGAGATCGCGAGAGAGGTCGAAATGTTATTCCTTCCTTCGGGAATAACGGAGATCGAAAAAGATAGCGAAATGTTATTCCTTCATTCGATAATAACGGAGATCGCGCGAGAGGTCGAAATGTTATTGCCTTATGGCAATAACTGAGATTTTTAACAAAAAACGTTATCCCATTTGGCGATAACGGAAGGTTTCCTGGAGGAGACGTTATCCCATTTGGCGATAACGGAGGATATTTAGGAGACAATGTTATATCCATTTGGATGTAATGGAAAACCTTGGGAGAAAGCGTTATTCCATTTGGAGATAACGAGAATATTTTGAGCAAAAGTATTTCCTATTTTGATTTGGTAATCAATTAAGGTTATTTTTCTTTGTGCATGTCACATGAGCCACGGGCTGACTCTTTTGCGGGAAGGCATTGTGAGAAGATTTTTATGAAACAATGTGTTTGGATGCATGTGTTTGAATGTATGTGTTTGGGAACTGTTTGAGACATGTTTTGAGCAGGTGGGGTCATATCCCTTGGGTGCGGACTGAACTGTTGTTGTTGCTGAGATGTTGTCAACGTGGACTAGAATTCCCTCTTGGGGCTGAGACTGGGTTTAAACCTCGGGTCTTGATTAATGTTCCTTTCTCAAGCCCTGGCGCTTGAAGCTTGATGATGACAGGCTTTTAGAACCAAAAACTAAAGCAAATGCCAAAGTGACCAAACCTCTCTTCTGAGGATGGATGTGACTTAGCAAAGCCCCAGGTTCTATTAAAGAAAGGAAAGATCCTTTTATTGGCAAAGCCCCGGTTGGATGAACTGAGTAGGCGAAGTTTTAGGTTACGAAGAAGTGACTTGGTGAAGCCCCAATCTGATGACCTAGAAAAAATCCCAATATGATTGGTACTGCAAAAGTGATCCTGAGGTTAATCTGACCACGACTGAATCCATTTTGTGACATGGTGAGGAACCCGATGCGGACCCCAAAAATGACCAAAGAAGCCCCAGTCTAAAGAAATGGCTTGGCAAAGCCCCAACCTTGAAGAGTTTCAAGGCAGCCCTAATGCGAATTGTAGCAGAAGAGGGAAAACCTATCCTTTCATACTTACTTTCTTATTTCCTTTAGTCACTCAGTCAACCTTAAGAAGATGTAAAAGAAAAGAATTTATACATGCAGGGGCATATTTTTCGAAAGGTGGGAATAGATCCCAATTTTGTGTTATTTTGATGGCCTTATTTCACGTAGGCACGAGAACTCGCTTTGGGTTTGACTCTTTTGAGAGAGTATAAGCGTAGAAAGGTTTGTAAAAGTGTATGGAAGCTCTCGCCGTATTTAAAATTAGTGTTTAGCACTATTTTTCCTAAGATGTAGAAAGAGAAGACTTGTCAAGACATCTGAAAACTTGTTTTATTCGCAATGATCACAAGATTGCTTAAAACCCTTTATTAATGTTCGGGTTATTCAACCACTAATCTCGATATGAAAAAATATTCTTATTAATCATGAGGAGAAAGTCAACCAATGTCGCAGATCAAGGTTAGCTGGGTGTGAAAGAAAGATCTGTGTATAGGGAGGTCATTGATGAGACCGGGTTTTCTAGAATTTGAATGTGTTTATGGGAGAGG
Organism: Adenophora triphylla var. japonica; assembly: GCA_022495995.1. Taxonomy (NCBI): domain Eukaryota; kingdom Viridiplantae; phylum Streptophyta; class Magnoliopsida; order Asterales; family Campanulaceae; genus Adenophora; species Adenophora triphylla. Next base: position 55,453 of record JAFEMH010003912.1, on the reverse strand, counting down.
TCATTGATGAGACCGGATTTTCTGGAATTTGGATATGTTTATGACCGGACCATTTCTGGTTGCCTACGTTCTCCTCATTGTGAGGAGCTCAGGTCGCCGTAGTTCGGCTTCGGCCGGACTGTGTTTGGTTTTGGGAAATAGGATTTGTGGTTCCTTTAGTGGAAAGACTTAGATGAGAAGGTTGGATGATGAGGCATGAGCCTCGGAATGATTCCTTGACCAACTCATTTTTGGACGGTTGCTTCTGATTTTCGTCTTTCATTGGGGGAGAAAGGATTTGCATGTGCCTAAAGGCTTATGAAATGCTTCTGCCTTTGCTTCGACCGCCCCATTGTTATCGACAACATCTATTCTTCGAGCTTTGATATTGCCTGTCCGTCAAGCTTTTGATTGGTGATGCTAGATCCTTGGCCTCATTTTTTTTTATCATTTTTTTATGCAACCCTGTTTTTTCCCTAGACCGTCCCTTTCAGGGTTTTCAACCTAGCTGGGTATTATTTTTCTTTTTTTTTCTTTCACGTGCAACCCTGTTTTTTTGCCTAGACAACCCCTTACAAGATTTTTAGCATAGCTGGGTATTACTATTTTCGCACTATATATATATATATATATATATATATATATATATATATATATATATATATATATATATATATATATATATATATATATATATATATATATATATATATATATATATATATTTATTATTTTTTAAGCACATGAAGGCCAAGGCAAGCCCCTGCTTGAACTTTCTTGATACACTTGAGGTCTAAGGCAAGCTCCTATATTATTGTCGACATGGGGTCAATCTTTCGAAGCTGAGTGCCCTTTTGTTGTCCCTTGACGTTGCCGCCGTCGTTGACTTGGTCAAGGCGATGGTGAGGACATGATTTAGGAGGCGTATAGCTTGATGAAGGCTTTTATGATGTAAGGAAAGTGTATGGCTTGATGGAGGCCTTTTGTGGGGAAAGCGTTGGTTGATTTTCTCACACCGATTAATCAGAATGTTAATTATTTCGAGTGATTATTTGTTGAGCAATGCAAGTGATCATATAAAATAAAACCATTTCATTAAATGTAATGTAGGTGTGCAAATAATGTCTTAAGTCTAGCAAGAAAAGAAGAAGACTCTTTTATAGAAGATTTAAAATTAATTTCAATGTCCGAGGAGGACTTGATTGAAAGAGGAAAGTACTAGAACCTACGAAAGTTGACTGAGAGACTATTTTTTCCTTGCTCAAGGATAGGTAACCCCTAGCCTAGCTACTCTTCGCTGGTTGGACTGCCAAGATGCTTGAGCTTTCCATTTTTCTGCTAATTTCTGAATCCCATACCGCAGACCGAGGCAGTGATCCGTTACGTGCCCATGATACTGGTGGAAGTGGAGGGATTTGAGGCCACGGAGTCGCTGGAGCAAGTACAAGTTGTCCAAAGAAATGGGTCGGAAAAGTCACGGGGACGAAACTTGATGACTGAGCATATTGCTGGAAGGAAGTGAACTTGGGAGGACTTTGAGGGATATTGGGATATGTTTGGGAGGATTTAAAGCTGGGTCTTATCTGAGGAGGTGAGGGTGTTGGAGCCCTGATGGCCTGGGATGTTGGAAAGGACTGAAAAGGGGTAGTCCTTGGTAAGGGATCATATGTGGATGGAGGAGGGCATTGGTTATGGGCTGGAACGGCTGAGATTGCTGCTTCTGGAGTCTCATCTTCTACTACGACCAAGGAACCATTGGCTTCAACCACTATCTGAACCCCATGACGATGGAGCGCATTGATAAGCATGGCTTGCTGTTCCTCATGGACCTTATGACTGTTTTCCAAGGCTAAGGCTAGCTCTTCTTCCCTAGTCATCGGGTTACCCGTACCCTCACTGCTTTCTATCACATCTGCCATTCTAAACTGATGATTCTGCTGGGCTGTCTGAACCTGAGGTTTTCGCACTGAAAAGCCGCTGACCCGGTATTCTCACCAACTTCTTTCTCACTGCGGGAAAAGAGATAGGAAAGGTTTAGACTTGGGGGTAGGCAAGGTTTAGGCTCTGGGTAAGTGAGGTTTAGACTCGGAGGTAGGTGAGGTTTAGACTCGGAGGTAGGTAAGGTTTAGACTCGGAGGTAGGTGAGGTTTAGACTCGGAGGTAGGCTCGGAGGTAAGTGTTTAGGCTGAAGGCTCAAGTAACATGCACTCATTGCTTAAATTTTGCTTATACACATTTTCTCCTAATCCTAATTGATCGGAAAAGATTAGACCTTGAAAGGTCAAGATCGAAGATTGGACCGTGAGGGTCTCGATCGGAGATTTGACTTTGAAGGGTCGAGATTGAAAATTGGACCGTGAGGGTCTCGATTGGAGATTTGACCGTGAAAGGTCGAGATTGGAACTTTGACCTTGAAAGGTCAAGATTGGAACTTTGACCTCGAAAGGTCGATATCGGAGGTTGGACCGTGGAAGGTCTCGATAGGAAATTTGACCGTGAGGGGTCGGGATTACCTATTTGACCACGAAAGATTGATATTGGGGGTTGGACCGAGGAGGTTACGATTAGAGGTTTGACCGCGAAAGGTCGAGATAGAAAATCAGAGATCGGACCGAAGAGGTCGCGATTAGAGATTTGACCGTGAAAGGTCGAGATAGAAAATCGGAGATCAGATCGAGGAGGTCGCGATTAGAGGTTTGACCGTGAAAGGTCGAGATGGGAAATCGGAGATCGGACCAAGGAGGTCACGATTAGATATTTGACCGTGAAAGGTTGAGATCGAAAATCGGAAATCGGACCGAGGAGGTCGCAATTAGAGATTTGACCGTGAAAGGTCGAGATCGAAAATCGGAGATCGGACCGAGGAGGTCGCGATTAGAGGTTTGACCGCGAAAGGTCGAGATAGAAAATCGGATATCGAACCGAGGAGGTCGCGATTAGAGGTTTGACCGCGAAAGGTCGAGATAAAAAATCGGAGATCGGACTGAGGAGGTCGCGATTAGAGGTTTGACCGCGAAAGGTCGAGATAGAAAATCGGAGATCGGACCGAGGAGGTCGCGATTAGAGATTTGACCGTGAAAGGTCGAGATCGAAAATCGGAGATCGGACCGAGGAGGTCGCGATTAGAGGTTTGACCGCGAAAGGTCGAGATAGAAAATCCGAGATCGGACCGAGGAGGTCGCGATTAGAGGTTTGACCGCGAAAGGTCGAGATAGAAAATCCGAGATCGGACCGAGGAGGTCGCGATTAGAGATTTGACCTTGAAAGGTTGAGATCGAAAATCGGAGATCGGACTGAGGAGGTCGCGATTAGAGGTTTGACCGCGAAAGGTCGAGATAGAAAATCGGAGATCGGACCGAGGAGGTCGCGATTAAAGATTCCAGAAATGGGACCATGCAATTGTGATTCCATTAGTTGTTCAAGTTTACTTAAAACAATGTCTTTTATTTATTTCTATTTGGTTGGAAAAGGGGTTGCCCTTCTTTTTCGCAACTACTCTAGATCCTGGATCAGTGGGTTCCATCACTACATCTATAAGCCCCTCCTATTCCACCTGTTTTTCGACCTCCCAGGGTGGACAGCCCCGGGCGAGGGTCCTATAAGGCACGTGGATCCCACCAACCGAGAGAGAAGAACGCTCCTAATGGGTCTAGTGGGTCATAGGAACTTTTAACGCACGAGTGATGCGGATTATAGTCAAGGCAATGCCGGAAAAGTCTCGTCCTTCAGCCTTAACGGAATTTCGGCAGAGTTTCGCTTGCGCAATTGACGTTTTGACTTTTTGGCATTGTCCAAGAAGATAATAGGCATGGGTCGAACGGTAAAAGCCGGATGACACAGTGTCACATTGAACTTTGTTGCATACGCCGTGTGAGTCAAAGTTACAGTCAATTCCGGGTCAAGATCTTGCCAATTTTTCCTTGTCGGAATTTTGGCAGAGCTCCACTTGCGCGAAAGATCTTGGGATTTTTAGCACGCACTCGGGCTTGAATCTTACGTATCCCGTGTGGTTCAAAATCAAAGTCAATGCCGGAGTCAAGATTCTGCCAATTTTTCCTTGGCGGAATTTCGATATAGCTCCGCTTGCGCGAAGGACCTCGACTTCCGTCATGGGCTAAGGTTTTACCTTTACGGGGGTATACAACTAGGATGTATGACACGGTCTAGACCAAAAACCAATCAAAAGTCACGGTTTTAAAATGTGTGACACGGACTATGCATTGGTCGTGCCATGGGGAGTTTGGGGTGATTCCGTGCGCGCCCGGGAGCATCGTAATACTGTCCATGACTGCAACTGAACAACCACCCCGGGTTAAAGGGACGTGCGTGCAAAGTGTACAGGATATATAAGGTGCGCGTAGTGTGCGGCCTCCTAAAAATATTCCTTTTTGAGTTAAAACAGAAATTTTCAGAAATGTGTTTTAAAGAAATGATTTTCGGGACGGGGGAAATGCAGCAAATAAGCACGTAAAGTTTCTGGGAGCCCCGGTCAGTCTTGAAACTGAATAGCCCCAAGCTGCCAAGGCTGCCAGATTAACCTCAATTTTTGTCCTGGTGAAATTGCCAATGAAGCCGCCCGGCTAGGATTCAAGGAGAATCAAGCCGTACGGCTGCATCAATCAATTTTCCAGGTTCCATTTTTTTTCATTTGCAGGTTGTTTCCCCGGCCTTTTTGGCACCTTTTCAGCTTTCAGCAAGCTTCCTGTTCAGCATTCAGAATATGGACAATTCCCAAGAACCAAGGATTCATGCAATGCAATGCAAGAAAAATAAGGCAAGCATGAAAATTGGATCCGCGACGGAAGGATAACCCACTCAGAAAAAGCTTTTTCGTTCTTTTTGAAAAGAGATACCGGTACGTGGGATTGTTATACCATAATTTATCCCAGACTCGTGCTAGGAGGCGATAATGGGAAGCTTAATGGTTTCCACCTATATACCAAGTATCATTTTTTTATTTTAAAAATGAAAGCTTTTTCCTTTGGTTTATCTCCAGCAGATTCGCCAAACTGTGAATGTGGTGCCCAAGATTTGCGGCTCTTTTTTTTTTTTTATTTTGGAACTGCTTTCTCGTGTAAGGGGATCACCGCCTCACATCGGTTTGGAAACATCCGGTTTAAATTGAAAAACGGAGTCGCCACGCCATTTTGATTTCCTCAAAACTTTGAAAAAAAGGATTTGGGTCCGGAGGTTAAGTTACCCTTTGGGAAGAATGGATCGTCGTTCATCCAAAGAGCCTTACCGAAGCAAGTCTTTCAAGATCTGATTTTCATGCTTGCCTTTGTGTTTTCGTGTGTGGGATGTGTTTTTTGAAAAGGAGGGAATGTACCAAGTTATCTTACGGACGTATAAACCATGAGTTGGTTATCGCTCGGGATTCCTTGGATTTTGATGTGTTAGGGACTTTGGTCCCGTTCTCATCTTGGACTTATGATCGTCATGATGAGACCTTGGGTCGCATGAGATCAAAATAGGGACACCTTTTTTATAGTCCAAGGATGAGACTCTTTAGAAAAGAAGGACCTTTTCCCATCAATCCTACATCTTGAGACGATTTGAGCTTTTTCGGGACATTTATGCTCGTCTCAAGTGATGATCGGAGATGTGGGGCTCAAGTTCATCCTTTTCTAAAGGAGAATCCGTCTATGGCATCTTTAAGTGGAGGAAATGATGTAAAGATAGGATCTTTACACCATTATACTCCTTGAGATGCTCCAAGTACCAAAGGGGACTAAGGGAGGGGTATAAAGATTGGATCTTTATACTCATCCTATGCCTTTTTGTGCCTTACGAAGGTCACTAGGCAATCATGGGAGAGAGATCCAACCATGAGGGACATGGGGAACGCATTTTAAGCTAAAGATGACATTTTTACACTAACATATGTAATGAACATGATGCAAGCTAAGACTAGGAATGAAAAGGGAGGACCTTTATGGCTTTCCTATGTCCTTTATGAACCTTTTAGGTGGACAATCCTTGAAAGTAAGGTCTATGGGAAGGGGGGAATATCATTCATGCATAAAGATGACATTTTTAATGAAAAAGATGACATTTTTATATGTAAAGATGACATTTTTATATGCAAAGGATGCTATTTTTCACATCACCATGTGAGAGATCCACCCTATAACAAGCCATTTGAGGTCTTATTGTTCATCCTTGGGTTGGATCTTCCATGGATCCTATGTGATAAAGGGGAATGGGGGTATATATGATTTACATGACTAAAGATGTGATCTTTAATGGCAATATATCAAATACCAAGCAAATAGATGACAATATATAAAGCAAGGAGAAATATAGCAAATAATGACAAGTATATTTTAGGAAAAAAGGGAGGAGAGGTTACCAATGGTGGTGTCCCTCTATGTCCTTGAAGTTTTCCTAAGGAAGGACCAACTTTTGAAGGGTTTTGAAGAGGGGGAGGTGATTTTGGTTGCTCTCAGCTCTCTGGAAATTTGTGTAGGTATTTTGGCAGAGTAACAATGCTAAAAAATGTATATCAAAATGAATAGAGGAGGACTCTATTTATAGGCAGTCTGGTGATGGCTAATGAAGCTGTGCGGCTGTAACCCCAAGGCTAATGAGGCCGTGCGGTCTTATCCCTTAGTGACTTAGCTTATTTCTAGAACCATGTAAGGTGGCATTCTAGAAGGCGTTTTCCAGCGAAGGACTACGTGGAATTTTAATTCCTAGCAAGTCCTTCACCCCTTGGAAGGTTTCGGAAAGTTCCCAAATTGCCCCTGAACTTTAGGAAAGTCCGGGAAATTGCCGGGAAACTTTACCGGAAGGCATGAGCCAAATTTGGGTACTTACACTCGGCTCCTTTTCCTCTACTGGAGAGCTTGGTGGATTTTGGGAGAGTTGGTGAGATTGCTTGGGGCGAGGCAGGCTTGGCCGAGCTCTATTTTTCCTTGGACAGATTTAGCCGAGGCGTGGCCAGTTCTCTGGGATGCTTCAATTTTTCTTTAGAGGTATGAGTTTATTGCTGTTTGTGATTTAGCAATTTGTCATTTCTCCGTTTCCTTTTGCCCTGAGCTTTATCTGCTTTTGTTGCAGGTGTGGTTTTATGAGATCTTCTGGTGTTTTCCATGGGATCGGGATGCTAAGGCCATGGAGGCCTATCCTACTATGCTGGGCTGGGCCCGTCAGTTGAGGAGGAGGAGGACGATCAGGGGGAAGCTCACCATCGCCTATCGGGATGTGCAGGAGTTCCTAGAGAAGGATAGCTCGGCAGAGTTTGAGCTGTATCCCTGGGCTCGGTATGGCGGGGACGAGCTTGAGGGTGGTCCCGTGGTGACGCAGCAGAGGAAGATGCTGTGGGGCCTTACTTGTGATGTTATGTACTTAGGGGAGAGGGTCTTCTGACAGCATGGCCCGGGTGTGCCCCCTATGTCTCCGAGGGATCCGCCCTTTGGGATGATGCATCCCCGCAACATGGATGTGCTAGAGTATAACAGGTACCTGGGCGGCTTGAGTGCCGAGGAGTTTATTTTGCTTGGCGAGGAGTACGGGGCCTTCGTCAGGAGGAAGCTGAGGATGCCACAGGTGTTGGCGAGAGAGAGGCGGGATGGCCCACCACGTCCTCCAGATGTTCCGGTGCCTGGGCCAGACTTCACATATGTGCGCGGGGATTCGTCGAGGCGGAGGGTGTCAGTACCCGTCCCTGAGCAGGCTCCTGCTGCCTATCGGGTTGACCCGGATGCGCCGGTGAGTCTGCTTACTCTTTTCCATCTTGGCATCTTTTTTATATTTTTCTCTTTTTGTTGAGTATAACTGTATCCCTTTTGCTGAGCGTTTCTTTGGCTGTTTACTTGTGCAGGTCTCGGGGAGATCTTTTGACACGTTGACCCGCCGTTATGTGGCGATGCGGTCCTTTACGAAGAAGATGGCGGGGAAGCTGTCTTGCAGGTCTTCGCGGCGTGTGCCGGCGTACGAGCCGATGCCTTCGAGGCATTCTGTGGACGTTTCTCCGTCGAGGGCTGAGCCAGGGCAGCAGCAGGAGGGACCAGTTCGGGGATGGCATAGTACGGATGCAGGGACGTCTTCAGGGATCCAGTGGCCGCCCATTTTTCACCAGTTCTTGCCTGCGCAGGAGTCTCAGGGAGAGGGTTCGTCGAAGCCTTCCTTCTTTGATCCTTTCACCGGGCTCGATCCTGCGGATTACTTCGAGTACTTTCCTCAGGAGGGGATCCAGTATTTGGATAACGAGGGTGTGGCTGGTGAGTTTGTCGAGATGCCTGACTTCTCATTTGCTGAGGTCGATGATGACGAGTCGGAGTAGGGCTCATTTGCTTTCCCTCTTTCCATTTTTTTGTTTTTTTGTTTTGTTTAGCAACAGACATTTTGGTACCTATAATAAAACACTTGTATTTGCACAGCAAAGTATTTTATTTTAAGATGTAATGTCGTATTTTGTGATTCCCGGGGATTGTCCTAGGAATTGTTGCTAGTTTATTATTTGTGCATGCCACGTGAGCTGGGAGTGCGTTTGTGGGTAGTGTATGCTTGCCGGAAATGGCTTTGGCCAAAGTTTGGGCAGTTTGAAGCAAAGTCCTACTGGGAACAGTGGCTGTTGTACTGTTTGCTGGAAATGTTGGACCATGTTGCAAGAAGGTCCGTACGGACCAACCTAGGGTGCAAAAAGGTCGTACGGATCTTCTTTGCTTTTGGGGAAAGGATAAGTGTTTTCAGGATGTCTGAACTTTCCCCACTTCCCATTTGCAGTCATTTCGAGATTTCTTCCCCATTTTCTTTAGGAACCTCTATTTTTGCCATGGATTCTTCGTATGTTCCACGAGTGTTGCTGAGGCTTTCGAAGGAGAGGCAAGCATACTTCTTTGAGCGGCTGAAAATGTGGATGCGACACCATATGAGGCATCATAGGCGGGCTTTCGAGGTGAGGTTTCAACTCTGCTCGGTTTGGTCCCTTAAGGAGTTGGTTCCTGATTGGGAATTGTTGCGGGCTGCCGCAAAGTTCTGGGACGTTAGGAGGCATGTGTATAGCTTCTCCTATAATGAAGTGACGCCCACTTTTAAGGATTTTCGGGCTTTGATTGGAGGACCGGAGGTGGAGGCCATCTCGCTTCCTTTGATTGGCGGTGCTGCCGTGAGCAGGAAGCTTGCATGCTTTCTTCGGACTTCGTTGGAAGAAGTGCAGGGGTATGACCTTTGATTCGGGTCACATTGACATTTCTGCACTGCCAGAGTGGTTTATGAGTGATGACGAGAGTGACGTCTCGTGGGATGCATTTGCCTTGTGCGTGATAGCGACGCTTTTCATGGTTGGCTCCCTTGGGGTATGCGACGGCGCTTTGCTGGATGTGGTAGGGCATTGCAGAGCCGGAGAGGATATTGTGCCATTGGTGCTGGGGGAGACCCTTCACGGCATTGATCGTCTGGTGACTGGAGATAGGTTTATGAGAGGGGGAAGCCCCGCTTTGCTCACTTTGTGGTTGCGAGAGAGACTTCAAGCTATGGGTGAGGCTCCGACGTCGTTTAGCCCGTGGACATTTGCTCAACGTCCTCTTGTATTGGATATGGATCAGTCCGCCTGGGAGAGATGGATGGCACAGCTTGGTACACATCAGATCCGATGGTGGGTTTCAAATTGGGGAATCGAGACTAGAAGGGCCTTTCAGGAAGGGTCTTATGTTGTCAGAGTTCCTGGTTTGTCTTGGTCCTCCTTCTACATTCCGTCGCTTGTTTCTCGGCTGTTCGGGATGAGGCAGGGGCCTTTATTGGGCTGGGATGACCTTGCCACTGCGGAGGTAGCTCCAGGTGCTCTTTTGTATTTTCTGAGGGTATGGAAGTATTCCGTTTTCCTTCCTGTGGTGCTCCTTCGATGTCGGGAGAGCGTTGTATTGACCATCGAGTACCTGGATTGGTACGAGTAGCGCGTTGGGCAGTCCTAAGTGGTTCTGAGGAGCAGGCATGAGGCGATTCTGGGGCCCGATTGCCATCGTAGCTATTGCCTTAGGAGTGCCGAAGCCTGGTCTGACCCTCAAGATGTTACAGGAGACGCTTTGCTTGACTACGAGACCAGAGTTGACTGACTGACGGAGAGAGGTCCTCTTTTGTAGACTCACAGGGAGGAGATCCGAGCGAAGCACGGGCGAATGAAGCCCTGCGAGCTACTGGATTGTTTGACTCTACGGGGAGGACCCCTAATCTCGGATTGAGAGAGACAGAGTTGGCTCGCGTGGAGCGAAAGAAGACTCGTCGGGGACTAGGGAAGAAAGGGAAGAATGGCGAGGGGACAAGCGCTGATGGCACAGAATGACCTCCTAGGTATCCATTCATTGCATTGCAAACACATTATTTGTTAAATGTATTAAGCTGTCTTTTAGCATGTTGTGAACTTAAGAGTAGACCGTGCTTGAACTTATCAAGAAATGTTGTAATCGTTAGCGATTTGTGATTTACTTTTAAAGCTTTGTCGAGATGCAAGATCTCTTGTTCGCCTTTTGTTTCTTGTGTGAGCCTTGATGGCATCCAGCTTTGGACCTTTCTGTTGTCTTTGCGGGCTGAAGCAGCCTGGGCCTTGACGACAATCCCTTTTCGCCTGGGTTTTGTATTTGGATGGGAGGTTGGATGATCCCTTGACAAGTCATTTTGACGGTCTTTTCCGTGGCTTCCTTGCCTCTTGTTTGCTGGCGTTGGGCTCTTAACCTCTTTTTTTGTAGCTTCTACTTGAGCTTATTTTTTTTGAAGTGCGTGAGGGCGAAGACAAGCCCCTAGCTTGGAAGTTGACATAGGTCAATCTTTTGATGTTGAGTGACCTTTGGATGTCCTTTGATGTTGCCGCTGTCGTTTGACTTGGTCAAGGTGATGTTGGGGGCATGCTCTTGGAAAGTGCGTAGTTTGATGGAGGTCTTGATTGACATTCAAACTTTTGGCTTTTTGTGTGATTTTAGACAGGACCAATTAAGGTTGACTACGTTCCCCCGGACTAGAGGGCTCAGGTCTGCGTAGTTTGACACTACATGGAGTGCCAAGAGATGCACAGTTGGTCTTTTTTAGGCAAAGTATCTGCGAAGTTTGCTTCCGTTGATTGGATTCATGAAGGGATTTCCGTCTAGGTCTGTCAGTTTCATGCACCTCCGAAGAAGATCTTTTGAACCACGAAAGGGCCAATCCATGTTGGTTCCCATTTTCCCATTGGGTTGGTTCGAGTGGGAGGCTTTTCTTTGAGTACCAGATCGCCTTCCCTGATGTCTCGGAACTTGACTTTCTTGTCGAAAGCTCTAGCCATCCTGCTTTGGTAGGCTCGGCGTGTTCCATGGCCTTTAGTCGTCGCTCGTCTAGCAGAGCCAGTTTGTCATGCCGTCTTCAGAGCCATTCGACTTCGTTGATTTCGCTTTCCAGCAACACTCGGAGTGAGGGAATTTCCAATTCCACGGGTAGTACTGCTTCCATCCCGTATGTCAGGACGAATAGAGTTTCTCCCGTGGCTATTCTGACTGATGTCCGGTAGCCCCAAAGTGCAAGGTGCAGCTTCTCGGGCCAATCACGTCCTCGGGTGGTCATTTTTCCGATGATCCATTCGAGGGTCTTGTTTGCTGCTTCTACGGCGCCGTTTGTTTGTGGCCAGTAGGGAGAAGACTTGTGGCGTGTGATCTTGAATTCGGCCAGCAGTCTGTCGCATTCTCCTTCGAAATGGGAGCCGTTGTCTGATATGACCTCATTCGGGATGCCATATCGGCAGATGATGTTTTGCTTGAGGAAATGTGCGACTTTCTTGGAGGTGAGCACCTTGTAGGACTGGGCTTCGACCCATTTTGTGAAGTAGTCGATGGCTACCAAGACGAACTCGTGACCGTTGCTACCTGGTGGAGCGATTTTCCCAATGACGTCGACTCCCCACGTGGTGAAGGGCCAGGGCATAGTCATGCAGTAGAGATCATGAGGGGGTAGATGATTGAGGTTGGAGAACCGTTGACACTTGTCGCAGCTTCAGACAAAATGGATGCCGTCTGCCTCCATGGAGATCCATTAGTAGCCCATCCGAAGGATGATTTGCATCAGAGCTCTGGCGTTCATGTGGGGGCCGCAAGCCCCATTGTGGACTTCGTTCATGAGCTCACTTGCTTTTTCCTGGCTGATGCAGCGTAGGAGAGGTCCTTGGTAGCGTTTTTTGTATAGCATGTCTCTAAGGATGAAAAAGTGAGAGGCGAGGCATTTTAGGGCCATGATGCTCTTGGCTTTGACTCCTTCCTTGCGTTGGCCTTCTTCGTTCATGAAGGCATTTTCCCCATTTTTGAGGTATTGGAAGATCTGGTTGACATGCAATGTTGGTGACGAGGCTCCCGATTTGCGTCTCTTTGGCTCTTCAGTAGTTCTCCAAATCTATCATGATTAAAACCTTCTCGGCAGCTTGGGCTCGGTTTTTCTCTCGTTTGACAACATGCTTAAATGTTTGTTTAATGCATTCATTCAATTAATGTGTCTGCTTCTTTGTTAGATGAATTATTATTAACGGTTTGTGTGTTAGTTAACTCATCATTTGTTAAAGATGCAATGAAAGGATATTTTAGAAAGGTCGGACCTTTTATTGAAAACATAGAGAAGATACATTGTTGATCATGGACTCACAATCTTCGGGCGTAGAGCCATCAGATGACTCAAAAGACGTGAATTCCTAGACAAAATGACTCGAAGCTAGACTCTAGGCGACGAGGGATTGGACCAGGATTCATTACTCTTTGCGGGTTGTAGGTCAAGAGAGGGTGGCGATGGCTTTGGTGGCCACTTTTCAGTTGACACAGATCCCGGAGGATAGCTTGCATGCGGCTCGACTTCAAACCAGATCGCGGAGGTTTTTGGTTGCTCCTTTGATGATGTCCCTCCATTAGTGTTGCTGCTAGGCCGTGGGGGACCTTGATGATAGAAGTCGTTGAGAGCTTCTTCAAGGAGGGCGAAGCATTCACTGATTCGGAGTTGATTCTTGCTGATGTTGATTATCTTCATAGAATCTGCCTCCTTATTTGGGATCTTTGCTTGGACGACATTTACGATGTCTGACTCTAGGAGGCATGCTATCTCTCCTTCTCTGATCAGGCCTTGGAGGAGGTTGTGCCATTGTTCTTCTAGGTCAGACACCGGGATGTTGAATTGGACTATGTTGTGATGGCTATCCCCGTGAGATCCAAGCGTGTCGGCAAGAGGGTTATCCTGCACCAGCGGGTCGGTGATGAGCCAGTTTTCAAGAGAGTTTTTGGCGAAGTACGGGTCTACTCCTCGGTCAAGCTCCATCTAGGCATCCATCTCTTGATCCTCTTTCAGGCATTCTTCGCAGTCTCATATTTCGGAGTTGTCGTCTTGGCCCATGAGCTCTTCAATCTCTAGCTCATCACGGCTTAGAGCGTGGATGTAGGGGTCTACTTCGTAGCGGGACAGGGGTGGAGACTCACCTGCAGAGGAGTATTCGGTCATGTCGGGACCTTCTTCTGGGTCGTAGCTTGCTGGCCAAGCACTTGCCATTGTGCTGCTTCTGCGGATCACCTCGAGGTTTCCATTGGCGTTGATGAATTTCACGCATTGGTGAAGTGTAGATGATACTGCTTTCATCTGGTGCAGCCAAGGTCGTCCCAGTAGGGCGGAGAAGGTTGGCTTGATTTCTAAGACTTGGAACTCTACCGACTCCAATTGTGCATCGAATTGGATCCTCAAATTTAATACTCCTACGACAGGGCGTGGAGTAGAGTCGTAACCTCGGATTATCCGGGGCGAAGGCTCATCAGGGAGCGGTCGACGCGGAGTCGCTTCAGTGTACTCAAGGAAATGATGTTGACTGCGGAGCCGTTATCGATCAAGACGTTCGGGAGGTAGAACATCTCTATCTTTATGACGATGAGGAGGGCCTCGTTGTGTCTATTTTCACATATTGGCAAGTCTGCGTCTGTGAAGGCTAGACCGCTTCCGGTGCTGCCATTCGATTCAGTCTCCTACGGGGAGCGTTTGATCCATCCATTGATGTGTCTTGATCGTGGCAGAGATCGTAGGGAGACACTTGCCCTTGGGCGTTCTTGTCTGGATTCCCGGTCACGGGACCGTTTGACTCTGGTTTCGCATTCCCAGTCGTAGCGGCATAGCATGTTGATGGTTTTGGAGATTGCAGGAGGCCTACTCTCGCTTGGAGTTTCGTCGAAGGATATCGTATTCACCCTGTCGTTTTGGGGGAGTGGATTTCCAATGGTGTTAGGGCCACGGGGGCGTTCTAACTTTCCTTCTTGGATTAGCCCCTGGACCACTTGCTTTAGCAAGAAGCAATTGTCAGTGGTGTGATCGGGGTAATTGTGGAAGGCACAGTGCTTGCTCATATCCATGTTGGGCTTGAGAGTCTTTGGTTGGAAATTCTCGAGAGGCTTGAGGAGATTTCGCTTTACCAATGCCTCGAGTACTTGGCCAGAGGCATTTTAAGGTTGTCGAAATGCTGGAACTGTGGGATGTGAGGGGGATTGTTGTTCCTTGGGGGTATCTGATCGCGGTTTACTTGAGCTCCATTTTGGACGTAGTATACCGTTCCGGCTGCTTCTTTTCCTTTGTTCGGGACAGGTGCTGGATTTGACAGGTTTGTCCGATAGCGGTAAGACGAAGCAGGGGTTACTGTTGTCTTCTGAAGGCTCAGGGTCTTTTTCGAACTTGGTTTCGGCATTGACCATGGCTTGGAGATCTGGATAGAAGTGATGGCTGATCAAGGTCCTCAGAGATGGTTTGAGGTAGGAATGGAAGATGTACATTTGCTCTTCTTTGGAATGCGGATCCATTATCTCGCTTAGCTTCCAGTTCCATCTTTTGTAGAACTCACCCACAGGTTCATCGTCCTTCTGTTCGGTGGCTTGCAGATCGTGGCGGTTTGTCTCCCACTCAAGGTTGGTGCAGTACTTCTCCAGGAAGATCTCGCTGATTTGGTCCCACGTGGAGCAGTTTTCTGCCTTTACGTTGAGGAACCACCTTAGCGCTGTGGATTTGAGAGAATGCTGGAAGTGATCTGCCATTTGTTGAGGGGTTGTCCCTTTGGCTCTCATTCCCAAGACATAGGTGTCGATGTGGGTTTTTGGGCATTCTGTCCCTTCAAACTTTTCCATTTCCGGCATCCGGAATTTTGGAGGAAGCGGGACCACCTTGTTTGGATCAGTGGGCATGAGGGAGTCCTTCCGAGAACTGGCTAGTTTGCCTTGCATGTCCTTCATTTGTTCGATCAACCAAGCCATGTGGGGATCGGCAGGCTGAGACGGGTTGCAGTTTTCGGGGATGGAAACCGAAGATGGAGGTGGATTGGCCGATGGGTCGCCATTCGGGAGTCTTGGGGAGGTAGTTGAGTGTATACCAACCCGTACCCTGGAGTGTTGAAATTAAGGGCGTGATTTCCCGGGCCGCTAAGGGTTATGTTTGGGAATTGGGGAAATAATTCATTAGCCCCAAGTGGCAGACTAGCGGGTGGTAGGTTTGAGATGTCGGGATATCCGCTTGGGATGCCCATCCCAGGTAAGCATTGGGATTTTTGGCTATGGATGCGGGGCTCGAATAGAGGCAGAGGATTGAATCATGGGGGGTACCGAGATGCATTGGGATCTGGTGGAGCAGGCCCGTATGTGTGTTGTTAATACTGAGCTTGGGACGCATGGCCGGGAAATTGACTGTTCTGAGGTGGGCATGTCGGAGCTGCTTGACTGATGCCTGAGTGGAGCTTTGAGCGAGAGCTGCTTTGTGTTGCTGGGATCTCGTAGCTTGGCGGAGGTGGGACCTGCTGATAGCTTTGAGGACCCGGGGGAGCTGGTATTTCTTCGTCTTCTATCAGAACGAAGGTCCCATCAGGTTGGGGAACAACAACGGTTCCTCGAAGGCGCAGGGTGTCTACTATCCAGGCTTGCTGATCTTCTTGGCGCTTCTTGAGAGTTTCGAAGGCTCGCAGCACCTCCTCCATTGTCTGAAGGTTTCTTAGTGGCGGGGTTCCGTTTCTCTCACTGTTATCTGTTGATCCCGCCATGGGGGAGTAGCGGACGGTGCGGACCGCTGAACTGGAAGGGTTGTCGGACCTTGTGACCTCGATACTGAAAAGGCGGCTCCCGGGTATTCTCAACCACTCTCAGTTCGCTGGAGGGGGTGACGGGTAAGGTTTAGACATGGGAAGGCCTTTTGGATAAGAGAGGGGGAAGCTCACGTGACATGCGGTTTTCGCTTTTATTTATTATTATTTTTTATTGTTTTAATTTTCTTAAAACAGTGTTTTCTCAGAATCCTAGGTAGGTTGGAAAAGATTGCTCTTCTTTTTCGCAACTATGCTAGATCCTGGGTCAGTGGAAACCATCTGTACGGCTATAAGCCCCTCGTTTTGCACCTGTATTTCGACATCCCGGGGTGGACAGCCCCGGGCGAGGGTCCTATAGGGCAAGCGGTTTCCACCGGCCTAAAAGAAAAATCGAACCTAAGGACCGAGCCTGTCATGTTCGTTTTAATGTGTGAGCCATGTAAATAGTGAGCCGAGCTGGCCCTTGAGTCAAGATCTGGGTCGAGAGTTCGGCATGACCTCTCTTTACCTTGCTTGCGCAAGGGATCTGTGACGTTAGGCATTGGCTGGGTCATATCGTCATGGCTGACGTATTAAAGGCTTGATGACGTGGTGTCATGTAGGCATGGATGTATATTCGGGACGGAACATCGTCTGGGTGTAGCTTCGGAAAATCAAGATCGGGTCAAGATTTTAGCATGACCTTTCATCGCTTTGCTTGCGCAAGGGATCTTGAGTTTCGAGCTTCGACTCAGAAAATGGCCGGCATGGGATATGTATCCAGGCTATATGACACGGACTGGGTAAAAACCAACATAGTCTGGACAGAGTGTGACTCAAGCGTGCATGGTTGACACTGGCTAGGATGGGATGTTTGGAATGATCTCGTGCGCATCCAAGAGGCCTAGGAAGACCAAACGGACTGCAACTGAGACCATCCCGGGTTGAGGGTTGTAGTGTGCAGTGTATCCGAGGCAGCAGTGCGCGTAGCGTGCGGTGTACCGAGGTAGCAGTGCGAGTAGCGTGCGGTGTACCGAGGCAGCAGTGCGAGTAGTGTGCGGTCTCTAAAATTCTTTTTCTGAGTACAACAGAAGTTTTTGAAGAATTTTAAATGTATGTACACAGATGTATATTGATGCATTTTTTTGTATTTTTTTTTGTAAAATAAAAAGTAAAGCACATGCACACACACACACAACAGTTAAAGAAAGGGGTAAAATGAAAGTTTGACCCTCATCATCGTTTTAAAAATCTTTTGTTTTTTGTTTAAAAGTTTTTAAAACAAAATGTTCCCAGCGGAGTCGCCAACTGAAATTACCCGGATCCGAGAGGCGCGCAATCACGCCCCGGCATCTGGCATTCCGTTTTGCGTTGGAGGAGGTGTCTCGCTGTGTTTTTGCTTTGTAGAGTCGCCACGCCATTTTGATTAAGCCCAAAACATTGAGAAAAGGCATCAGTTTAAAAACTGTTGTTGTGTGATGAGATTTTTGAGTTCGGAGGTCAGGTTACTCCTCGGGAAGAGAATATTAGAATATTAGAGCTCACCCGAGTCGCCTCGTAAAAACGAATACCCTTTCTTTCTTTAAATGTTGTGTGTGTGTGTGTTTGTGCTTTTTAAAAATGCATGCGATATCTGATGTCTACATTGTACACTGCTTATTGAAATATTGAAATAGTAATGGAAGGAAGCCTTACCAATATTGGTTCGTCTCTGTCTTTCGCTGGGGAATAGTGTTTGAGGATGGAATAGTGTTTCGGGATGGACCGGGATTGCTTCGGGATGTGTCGGTTGTCTGCGGAGAGAGCTTCGGCGTGCCTCGGGATTGTCAAGTGTGCACTCGGGCAGAGTTTTGGCGTGAGTTGGGATCGTTGGCTGAATTCGGGCAGAGGTTCGGCGTGAGTTGGGATCGTTGGTTGATTTCAGGCAGAGGTTCGGCGTGCGTCGGAACCGTCGGTTTGGCTCGGAAAGGGCCGGGACGCCTCGATAAAGACCAGGCAAGGCTTCGGAGTACCACGAGGGGCCTCAAAATACCTCGAGAGTGCCTCGAGGCAGTGCGAGAGTGTCTCGGGAGCGCTCGGTAGGGCTTCGGAGCACCGCGAGGGAGCTTGGAAGGCCCCAGAAGGAACCGAAAGGGATCGGGAGTGCCCCGAGGGGTCTTAGAGGGGCAGCCTGAAGGCTTAGGGAGAGAGGAGAAGAGGGAGGTGTGTGAAATGAGGGAGGGGGAGCCCTCTATTTATAGTGTGGGAAAAATTGCAAGAAGGTCCATACGGACCTTTATGCAAAACTAAAAATTTAGTTTTCCCAGATTTGAGGGAATAATGTGGACTTTAAGAGGATTTCGTAATTATGATGTCTGGTAGCAAAAAGGTCCGTACGGACCTTTTAGCATGCAAAGAGCTCCGTGCGGACCTTCTATGCTTTTCCAATTTTTACATAATTCCCAAAAAGTCCTTTTGTATTTTTTTTGTCCCAGAAAGGCCCCCCTTGGTTTGGTTGGTGGTTTTTTGGGTCTTTGAGGATTTTTGAGGGTTCTTGAGGGTTTTTGAGGGGTTTGGGTGTTCGAGACTACGTTTGAGTGAGTCTGCGGTGTTTCCCGGGTGCTTAGAAGAGGGTGATCCAGATTGGGGTACTTACAAGATGGCATGATCGTTGAAGAAGCTCCACACTTGGGGGCCAAGGAAAGACAGAGGGTTCGAGAGATCATCATCGAGACCCTGTAATTTAGAGATGGTCCGGAGCTGGAAGCTGTGGACGAGCTGGAAGCAGTAATGACAAATCCTTCTTATCCCGAGCAGAAAATCCAGATTGGAAAGCAGTTGTCAGCTGAG
Source organism: Adenophora triphylla var. japonica (assembly GCA_022495995.1). Taxonomy (NCBI): domain Eukaryota; kingdom Viridiplantae; phylum Streptophyta; class Magnoliopsida; order Asterales; family Campanulaceae; genus Adenophora; species Adenophora triphylla. The sequence goes on along the minus strand of JAFEMH010003912.1, from coordinate 36,630 downwards.
GAAAGAACAGAGATCGTCGAGCTACTTAAGGAGAGCAGTGATGTCTTTACTTGGCGATTAGAGGATATGAAGGGGATCAAGGAAGAGGTCGTTGTCCATAGGTTGGAGGTTAACCCGACCATGAAGTACAAAGCACATAAACTGAGAAGCTTCGCTCGTGAAAAAGAGGAGGCAATAAAACTTGAGGTACAAAAGATTTTGAGTGCAGGTATCATCAAAGAAGCTACACATACCACCTGGCTGGCTAACGTGGTTATGGTGAAGAAATCTAATGGCAAGTGGAGAATGTGCGTCAACTTCACCAACTTGAATTTGGCCTGTCCCAAAGATAGCTATCCACTGCCTCGTATTGACAATCTCGTCGACTCTATAGCCGGGCACTCCACTCTAAGCTTCCTCGATGCCTATTCAGGTTATCATCAGATCAAGATGCACGAAGATGATGTTGTGAAGACGTCTTTTCAAGCTGCTGGGGGCATTTATTGCTACAACATGATGCCGTTCGGGTTGAAAAAATGCAGGAGCGACCTACAAGAGGATGGTGAACAGAGTCTTTGCTTCACAAATTGGCCGAAACATGGAAGCCTACGTCGACGATATGGTCATCAAAACAAAGGCCGGACATCACGTGGTCGACTTAAAGGAAACGTTTGCAAATTTACGAGCAAACGACATGAAGCTTAACCCGAGCAAATGTGTATTTGGAGTAGCAGCTGGCAAATTCCTTGGTTTCATGCTGTCACAATGAGGAATTGAGGCAAATCCTGAAAAGATTAAGGCTTTGGTCGACATGCAAGAGCCCACAAGTATTAAGGAGATGCAACGACTTAATGGTAGGGTGGCAGCCCTAGGTCGCTTTATAGCCAAGTCGGCGGAAAGATCTCTCCCCTTCTTCAAATCATTGAGGGGTACGAAGAGTTTTGAGTGGACGGCCGAATGTCATTCGTCGTTCCAACAACTTAAGGAGTACCTCGGTACTCCTATTTATTGAGCAGCCCGGCTATTGGGGAGACTTTGTTCGTGTATCTATCTGTGGGAGATCAATCAGTGGCAGTTGTCCTGGTTCGAGAAGAAGAGGGGCTTCAGAAGCCTGTGTATTATGTCAGCAAGGCTCTATCCAACGTTGAAGGCAGATATTACAATGCAGAGAAGGTCGCATATGCCTTGGTCGTAGCCTCAAGGAAGCTACGAGCTTATTTTCTAGCTCACCCTATTGTTGTACTCACTAATGCACCCCTGAGAAAGATCCTACATAAGCCGGAAAGTTTAGGTCGCCTACTCAACTGGTCAATTGCTCTCACAGAATTTGACATCGAGTATCGACCTCGAAAGGCATTGAAGGTTCAAGACTTGACAGATTTCTTGGTCGAGCTGACGTTCACCATGATTAACCGTTTGCATTTCCTCGTTGTCAATAGGGCCATTCATTCCACAAAGACCTACTTGCTTTGCTAATTCTTTTAGAATTTGTTCATTTTCTTGGTCTATCTCATCGTATGATTCATTATTAACTTGTTCGTTATATTGATTATTATTAGTTAATTCATCATTCACGATGTTAGCAATCTCAGGGTACTCGAAAAGATCAAAGTTTTCATTAAGGAAGTAAGGGAATACATGCTCAACCACCACCTCAATTTCCTCTTGAGTGAGTTCATCAGAGGTGGAGCCTAATTCTAATGTGAAAGTTACAGGGCCTATCTTCCTGCGGGGATAAGTGCAACCAAGCTCTTTGATCATGAAGTCTTCATCAACAACTGGTCCTCCGGTGACGTGCAAGTTTAGAATTGGCTCATCACATTTCTGTATTAACTTTGTGTAATCAATAGTTGGAGCATCCCCCTTGGAGATTGCATGGATCTTGCTATCTTCTAACCGGCACAGGTCTTCAAACTGTCGCATCATGTCTTCTCCCAACACAAAGTCCCATTTGCTGGTCATTTCTGCCTTCGTGCCCCACAAATCTTATGGATTAGTGGGACGGGTTTTGTTTCATCTGGTGAAGCATCGCAGTCGCTGAAGATTTCAAAGCCCGGTTGGCGCTTTCCCTTATCGTCAGTCCATGGTTCTGAAAAGATAAAGTAGGGGATGCTTTCTCCTTCCCGGATGAAGTAGCCACTGAGTTTTTTTCGATATGGCTCGAGGTTGCAGTTTTTGTTCTTTGGGTCATTGTGGCCTTTGTACGCGGTTCCTTCCCACTTGACTTGAGTGAAGTCCCACTCTTCTTCGTCATCTCCATCGTGGATGGAAATGATGTATCCTAGGCCATGCTTCGCGTGTGGTGGGGGAATCGGTGGTGGTTCCGTTATCCCTTGCAAGTGTTTCCCAAGTCCCAAGCCAGGAAAGTATCCTTTTACTTGCATCATTCTCCAAACAGGAAGGTTTTCAGAAAACCGAAGTGCTTTGGAGTAATCGTTTTCGTTGCAAGTTTCTATAACATTCACGGTGCTTTCTTTCTCGATTGAAATAAGTAATCAGAATTGAAAAGAAAAATACTGACTAACTATTATTGAAAAGCAAACTTGATACTCTTGCCCACAAATGAGGATTTTAGGCAAGTAGTACCCAAACTAAACTAGACTACCAATCGTTTCTTTTTGCAAAAAGTAAATAACTGAAAAAAGAAAAGGAAGCTTTCATTTCTTAATCCAACCAAGGGCACCTCCGCTAGGAGCAAGTTTGATGGTGTCGTTGTCAATTAAGTCTTGGACTGCATTCTTCAGGTTGAAACAATCATCAGTATGGTGGCCATAGCATTGATGGTAATAGCAGTAGAGGTGTGGAGCTCGACCTTCCTTCTTGTGTTGGTAGCCTTCCATTGGGTTCATCACTCCATCCTTGTGAAGACTTCTAAAGAGATGACCGAGGGAGATCCTTCCAATGTCATTGAAAATCCTTCCCTTCCTTCGCTTAGCCATTTGATTATGGAGGTCTCGAATATGGTTCTCATAGTGTTGCACAAAGACGTTGTGGCGAGACTGATATTATGCTTCCATTTGTTCTTTGAGGTCACGGTAGAGAGTATTGAGGCAATACTTGACCCTCTCATCAATGTCATCTTCAATGCGGGCTTCAAGGGCACTACACTTTTGGGTCATAGCCTCGAGTTCGCTCTTGACCTCTTCGAGTTCTTCAATTAGTATCTTTGTCTTCACAACTTGAATGGACCCTTCCAAGTGACGCCATTCGTTGCTATTGTCAATATGTTGCAGAGCTTTGGAGAGTTGAGCCTTGATGCCACTTAACTCTTCTTGCACGGATGATTGCCCGCTGTCGGAGTCACTTTCCATCTTTCGAAAATCCCTAGCAATGCGGGTGGAAGGTAAATCGAAGGCTTCCCTCCAACCTTCAACATGCTCCATTTCAGCGACAAGAGACTTGGTCATCTTCCACAAATCTTCCTCTTCGAGGTCTTTCTTAGTGACAAAGTACTTTTCCGTAGACATTGTGTTGAGAGTCTTGAGATTGAGTAGCTTCGAAAAACTGACAGAAGGGATGCAGAGATGGCGTCAGGATCAAATCTAGCCCCAACGAGTCGGAAGTAGGCTGAAATGGTTTAGGCTCAAACACAGCAAACAGGGGCATTATCTCGCGCGAGACATGTAGTCACGCATGAGACAATTACATGGAAAGTCGATTTTTATTAGACCTAATTTTTGTCGGAACGGAGAATCCGTTCTGAGGGGTTTCTAAGGCCTTTATCAGAACCTAATGACTAAGTAATCTGTCTGATTTTTGTAAAACAAAGCCATGCAAGATTATTTTGAAGGATATATTTTTTTCTTTTTAGAGGGACTTCCGAAATGGTCATTCCGAAGGGACTTTTTTCGAAGGGACTATTCCGAGTCCTTCTTTATTGTCAATTTTACATGGCTTTATTTTGGTCAAAAATGAGAAAAGATCACCGAGTCAAACCGACCGGTCACGGAGTGATCCTAAAAAGACAATCTACATGAAATGTGGCGATGCAGGGCTGGAAGGCTAGGCTCCCTGCGATATGACAATCTAGGTGGATTGAATACGCGGAGTGGGATGATCCAACTTCGAAGAGACCGGCGACTAGGTGGTTACCGTCATCCATCCTTAGTGTGGGTCCCGGGTTTATAGAGGGTATGTAGTGCAATGACAGATATAACATGAGTGCGCGTGTGTTAGTCAATCTAGGTGATAGATAAAATAGAGATTTTTTTTTCGAAAACAAATAGTGGCCGCACCAGGTTGCCTAGGTTTATCCCAATTTAGGAAGACTCAGGCCATCGTAGTTCCAAATAATGAGAGAGAGAGAGAGAGAGATAAATAAATTAATTACAACTCTCGAATCCCCAATGGACCGGACTTTAATAAAATAAAACCCAATCATACGCAATTTATAAATAACAATCAATTATTTAAACTTAAAATACGGATTCGAGTTCTACATCTTAAGGGAGGCCTTAAGATGAGGGAACTCTGCAGATAATGAATTCTGGGATCCCCCTTGCATGTTCGACTCTTGTCTTGGACTTTGAGATGAACAGGGAAAACCAGAAGACACCAGATTGCCGAAGCAATATCTCGCGCGAGATAGGATATCTCGTGCGAGATATGCCTGATCTGGAGAAAAAAAACTTATTTATTTATTTATTTTTGAAAACCTCTCTTTTATTTCTGACGCAAGTTTAAGCCTCTTTATATTTACAGTCCCCAGCAGAGTCGCCACTGTAGCGATGCACGATTTTTCCTTTTTATCATCTTTTTGAGTCGCCACCTATATTATTCATTTGGAAACATAGAAAAACCATTTTGAAATAGATTTTGAGTTCGGGGCTTAGGTTATGGAAAGGGAAGGTCAAGGAGCACCCATTCTACCCAATCTGGAGATCGGTCTTGCTAAAGAAAAGAGAGGTTTTTAAAGAAGGAGAAGATTTCAAACAATAAATAAAATAAAGATCCATTTAATGGAGTTAAACGGAATATAGGATCGATTGCTTCGAGACCATCCCCAAGATTTGGGGAGGCTCTAGGCTGATCCTAGGTTCGATGTATTTATACCACTCTAACAATCAATTAGAAAGGAAAGAATGGTTACCTTGCGTGAGGTAATTCGGGCAGAGTTTCGACTCAAGTTTAGAGTCGAACCTTGACACGGATAGAGCTTCGCCTCAGTCCTTGATTCGGGCTTCGATGTTTGTTTATCAACAAGGTTGACAAACAAACTTTAGGTGATTTTAGGGGTGATTTACAGGAATCTTTCAGGGAGAGAAACCAGTAAATGTAGGGGGTTTTTACTTGGGATTTCAGGGATTAGAAATACTGAAAGTCTTCAGGTATTTATAGGATTTGGAGAGGTGTTGAAGATGAGATCAAACACCTTGGGAAGGTCCCAGAATCCAAACTTCATTGGCTGGCCGGATGGATGAAATTTTATCCGCAAGAGGTTGAAATCGACAAGGAAACTGTCATCTGCAGTCTGCAGGACTCCTTTATCTCGCGCGAGACACACTATTCCGCACGAGATAAGGCAGTTTGTGGACAATTCTGCCATTCCCTCGTTATCTCGTATGCAGTTCAGTCTCAAACTAACGGTCGTTAGTCAAAACTTAACGAAACATGACGAAATGGTGGATTTCTACTTCTTGACTCAAAGCGAGACTTAGAGCAGTATAAATATGATCCGATGGGTTCAGAATGGGGTGTCTACAGAGCCCCTCGTCGACAAGTCTTATGGAAGAAGTCATGTCGAAGATAGAAAAGACATCATTCTGAACATCGGGATGGTCTGGCCGCACGGCTTCCTACGTATCTCTATCGGAGAATCAGACCATAACGTAGTTCGAATCCAAAACACGAAAAGGCTGCTTTAGGTATTTTGAAAATCATTTTGAAATTTGAGGATATTTTGTTTTGAAAAGGTAAGCTTATTCTGAGGAATCAAATCAAGACCCAATTCTGAATATACCTGTCTATCTGAAGATTCGCCTGTCTGGGCTCCGAACCTGTGGAGAAATATGTTAGAAAACAAAGGCTTACCTGTCCGGTCCTTTGAGTCCTGTCGGTTTTGTGACGATTCGCCTGTCTGGGCTCCGAATCGGGCTTTTTCTTGTTGAGGATGACGATCCACCTGTTTGGGCGTTGAATCGAGCTTTTGATTTGACGATCCACTTATCTGGGCATTGAATCGAGCTTTTCGTTTGGCGATCCACCTGTCTGGGCGTTGGATTGGGCTTTTCTTTTGACGACCCACCTGTCTGGGCGTTGGATCGAGCTTTTCTTTTGACGATTCACCTGTCTGGGCGTTGAATCAGGCTTTTCTTTTGACGATCCACCTGTCTGGGCGTTGGATCGTGTGGAATGAGTTGATCTCTGGATCAATCATTTTCGGGCGACTGGTGCCGTATCGAGCGATCGTGCGAGTGTCACGTTCGGATCGTTTCGTGACTTGCGGTGCCAATTTTTTCACGTTTCCTTGCTAGTGTGTTACATCCGAGGGTAAATGTGTCAAAATTTTGAGTTTTGACGTTGTGTAGACGCTTATTGTCGTGGACAATTTCGTACATCTCCAGAAAGTATATCTCGCGCGAGATATCTTGTCTCGTGCGACACATCCACTGTCGGGGCAATATAACAGCAACTGCTGTTTATTTTGAAAACACTTATTTTCAAATTCTCTTTCTCAGCTCGAGCCAAGGCGATTTTTTTCTCTGCAATTTTTTGCTTGTTGCTTGTTGATTCCTTCTCCTAATCAACCCTCAATCCTTTCTCCTTCCAATATCGATGGCACAAGAAAGGAAGAATCCAATTTTGGAGAGTCATTTGCTTGGCAAGGATTACCCCCGTGATGACCTCACTTTCGATAGGGGCGTACACATTTCTCACGCCGTTCGTGAAGGTTTAGTAAGAGCTTCTTTCTCAACTCTCATTTCATACATTGTATTGCATTAGAATCCCATTTTTGAATCCCAATTTCATCAATGGCAGCTTTTCTTGTTTTTGTCTAGAATTGGTTCTATCTTACATGCTTCAATTTTGTTGAATTTGTTGGATGTTTGACGTTGCATTGTGTGCGTATGAGTCCCCTACATATCATGGATTGTTGGAGGGGTTGATTCGGGTAGTCAAATGCATCTTTGGGCATGCTTTTCTTGTGCGCACGCCAAGTGTTCGATGAAATGCCTCAATGAGAATTTTCTTCTATTCCTTTGAAATTTCGCCATGGGATGATGCCTAACATTGCTCTTTTTCTTTTCCTTTATTTTGCAGTCGTACATGCCAACAAAAAACTGTCGTGGGAGCCCGAAGCTTGCCAAAGCTTTGTGGGATAAAATTAAGGGCCACAATGGGGTTCGAGCTAGGATGGCTCAAACGGGGCTTTTGACCTTTGTCGATCACATCCAGGGGATGAGGCGGACTCCCCAAGTCCTTCAGGCAATCCGAGAGAGGTGGTGGGACACTACCCACATCGTGCATCTTTGCTTCGGGGAAGCTACCATGACCCCGACAGATTTTCTTGCTATTACGGGGCTAGAGTTCACCGATGAGCCCCTCCCGACACTACCAGAAAAAGGTCATTTAGCGACGGAAATTTCCGCCGCTAAAATTATATTTCCGTCGCTAAAATAAATCACCGACGGAAAAATTCCGTCGGTGGTCCGCCGCTACCAGCTCGTCGCAGTGCTCCGACGGGTCAATTTCCGCCGCTATTTTTTTCTTTTACCGACGGAAATTAATTCCGCCGGTGAATTAATGGTTTCAGCGACGGAAAATTCATTGCTATATTAATTTAATTTAATTAAATTTTCATTTCGACGGCGGAAATTTCCGTCATTTGTAATAAAAATTAATTTAATTAAATTAATTTCAGCGGCGGAAATTTCCGTCATTTGTAATAAAATTTAAATTAAAATTAAATTATTTCGGCGGCGGAATTTACCGTCATTGAAATTATTTAATTTTAATTTAAATTTTATTACGGCGACGGAAATTTCCGCATTGAAATTAAAAATTAAATAAAAATTAAATGATTATAGCGGCGGAAATTCCGTCGATGAAATTAATTTATTTAATTAATTTTAATTTCAGTATTAATTTCAGCGACGGAAAATTCAGTCGCTGATTCTGAAATAAATTTAAAAAAAATAATTTAAAATATCAATAAACCAAAATTTTTGTACACGATATAACATTTCAATTTATAAAACTAAAACTATAAAAACTAAAATTCAAATATCGGCGTACCAAATAAAAACTAAATACCACCGTACCAATTCGGGAGGGGAGGGGAGAGGGGAGAGGGGGAGGGGGAGGGGAGAGGGGGAGGGGGAGAGGGGAGAGGGGGAGGGGGAGAGGGGTGGAGCGGGGGAGAGGCGGGGAGGGGCTCCGCGGGTATCAAATGTCTCAAATGTTTACAAACAAGTATAAATTAATACAAAAATGTCTAAAAATGTCTAAAAATGTCCGCAATCAACCTGGGGAAGGCGGGAAATTACCACAGGAGTCTGGCCGAGATGAGCCATCAACGGCGCCAATTGTCTTTGAGTCTCACGCATCTTTGTCTACGAATCTGCGCATGACGTCGATCGTTCTCCTCCTGCATCTGCGTACTGAGCGCCAAAGCATCCGCAAGCTTTGCCCGCTCGCGTTTCTCCTCCTCAGCCGCGGCCTCCAGTGTCGACCCTCGGATCATGAAACGTGGGGTGGGCTACATTTCGCCAGACGGCCGGTCGGCGTCGACGGGCATTGCCGCCCGTAATCCCCATCCCTAACACTCGGGCTCCTCTCCTTGGATGTCCACGAGAGGTGACCTCTGCCAAACATCGAGCACGAAGGGGACGGGCTCGCCGGGAGGCGTTCCTTCGGGAACAACGGCGGCTTGATATGCGGCTGAAAAATAAAACAAACAATTATAATCATATACACAATGTAAGGTACATAAATAAATTTACATATTCAAAATCAAGTCATTTAATGGTAGTTTACTTACAAAGGCGATAGCTGATCGATCGTCAACCCATTGCGGAGGTTGATCGGGCGGCATGTAGAATTCCGAATATGGGTGCTAGCGTAAACATCCACAAAAGTGATATTCGGACCATACTCCCTTTCCTATAAATAAAATAAAGCGAGATTATTACTTTGAAATTGTATATATAAATGCAACATTTAAAGCGATTTAAAAGCATGCATACACTACATTTACACTAAAACTATGGATTTCATAGCATCAACATTGGCTCCCGGCTAACATACGTACATAAACCTATTTAAAAGCATCCATACACTACTACATTTAAATTAACATACATACCATGCGGTCGTGATGCTCGGCGGCCAGTGAGCGTCCCGGTATGCAACGCCGCCGACCCCGAGGAGCTGCTCTATTGGCCTTGGCTTTGTTCGGATACGGCCTTCGCCGCGAGCGGCTCCCAATATTCGCAAAATTGACCAAACACCTCACCGGTCATAAAAGTAGGACACAAGTACATTTGTCCCACCGCGAGCCGAGCGGTATAATAATTTTCTTCGTGGTACCTATAAAAAATATGAATATCTTGTAAACATATAATGATGACATTATAAAATTAAAAGAGTATAATCATTGTTAATTAAACTAATTAAGGATAGATAAATATGTTACAAATAAAATCCTTAAACGGCTTGTGAGCACGCTCAAAGAAAACAAATCTAGCCGTCTCCTCGGCGATGTGCGGATCCCAATAATATTTAGCCTACAACATATAATGATAACATTACAAAACTAAAAGAGTATAATCATTATTAATTATAACATTTTAATAACAAACTAACATTTAAGTTTTAAATAAAAACCATTAACACATTACCTTAAACTCATCCCACGCATCCTCCTTACGCCTCTGTGGCAATTTTTTCCAGTTGGGCCAAAACTCGGTCATTTTCCGAGACCGCCGGTGTGCCGATCTTAGTGCCGGTGGTGGGGTATCCACCTACAAACTTGCCAAGTATATTTATACAATAACATTTTAACTTAAATAATGAATTATATATAAAGCAAAAAGGAACCAACTTATATCAAATTAATGAAGAGTTACTTACTTGGTCATAAAGTGATGAGATCCGCACATATATCCTCCTCGGGAATCGACGGTAGTCGAGTGCAGGCCCCGGAGGTGGAGCTAGTACTGCTTGTGTGAGGGGTCAACACCATCGCTACCGGATCGGGACGGTTGCGTCCCAGTAATCAAAGTGTAAATGGGCTTGGTCCTCTTACCCTTGCCCTTTCTACTAGAACTCATCTGTATTACAGTAAAAATATTAAAATATACAACTTTAACAATAGGAAACAATATATTCACAATACATCTAAAACTTTAAAGTTCTAATAATCTAAAGCATTCACAATACATATAAAACTTTAAACTATTAATAATATAAAGCATTCACAATACATATAAAACTTTAAAGTTCTAATAATCTAAAGCATTCACAATATATATAAAACGACGGATATTAAAAATAATCTAAAGCATTCACAATACATATGAAACTTTAAAGTTCTAATAATCTAAAGCATTCACAATACATATAAAACTTTAAAGTTCTAATAATCTAAAGCATTCACAATACAATTTTAAACTTTAAACTATTATTAATCTTCGTCCCCATCATCATCACTGGACTCTGAATTACTACAAAACTCGAGTTCTTCATCTTCGTCTTCGGACTCTGATGAATCAAACTCTGGTTCCTCTTCCTCTTCCTCTTCCTCTTCCTCTTCCTCTTCCTCTTCCTCTTCCTCTGATTCATCAATATCAATGTGCGCGAGATGACCTGAACGAGGCGGGGGAGTTGGCAAATTCACTGGTAAGATATCCTCCTCGGGTTCATCAACATTTTGAGGAATATGAGTGACATCATCTAATGGATGATTAGCTGATGAAACGTTAGGTGGAACTGGCATTTCATCCTCTTGATAGGGTGTTTCTAATGACGACTCTGTAGTTGTCGACGAGGGTAGGTTGTCAATCATGCTCCTAGCCTTGGTCATCCAAACTTGACCCACAATCCGTCGGGTCGCGGACGAGGGTAGGGAGTCATGTATACCTGTTGTGCTTGAGATGCTAAGATGAAGACGTCGTCGCCATTATGTATGGACGAGTCCTTTACATCGACGAGGTCAAATATGGGGTGCTTCTTAACACCTCGCACTGACATCCCGCCAATCACAATTGAACAAGACAACACTGTTTCTACCGAAATACTCCACCTCGACTACTTCTTTCGGGACGCCATAATAATCATTCCCTATAAGCTTCACACCGCTATTCCACGTCAATTTAGAGCCCCGTAAGCTTTGGTATGAAACACATAGCCATTCACGAAATAACCGTTGTATAAATGAACGTTCAAGTACGGAGATGATGCTAAATGTCTTACCCTCGCAGCTTTGGCATCACTAGGATGTTCGGCTATCTATAAGACAATATTGTAACCAATTTAATACAATTTTAAGATTGAATGTTTAAAGAAGTGTATAGAATAAATTTGAATGAAACAGAAATATTTACATATTTCCTTAGCCGGTTTGGAAATTCTCTTTCTGTCTAGTTGCGATGAGTTACGGAGATAAATCTGAGGCTAAATCTTCAAACATTCAACGGTAGGGTTAAACAAGGCATTTCATATGCGAGGTAATTAAACATGCATAATTTAATCGACGAGGCGTAAACATAACATCAATGACTTACTTGATATATTCCCCAACCTCGTCGCAGTTAAGAAGAACATACGTTTCGACCGCGGCAAACTCTTTAGCGGTTAACGTACGCGTACCAACCCGTTTGCCGAGCAACCGGCCGGGGGATGAAAATACGAGATGTTTCCCTTAGACGGAAAACCACCATCGTAATTGCGGCCAACCCTAGTCAATCTCGTATCAACATCGGGAGGAAAATATGTTCCGACAAAGGCAACAATCTCATCTATGATAACGGCCTACGAAATTGAGGCCTCGACCATGGCCCTATTGCTCATCTTCCTTTTCAATTGGCCTAGATACCTAAAAGTCATTCGTAGATTAAAACATAAATAATGTTAAAGAAGGTATATTGTTAACGCTCAAATTATTTAGAAATAGAATAAATTCAATTACCTCTCAAATGGATACATCCATACGTATTGAGCTGGACCACCGACTCTAGCTTCGTATGCCAAGTGGACCGGTAAATGCTCCATAGAATCAAAGAATGAAGGAGGAAATATCTTCTCAAGTTTGCACTGAAAGTCACTACGATGCTCTCCTCGAAGCTTTTTCATGTGATCAACACGCGGTGTGGTCGATGTTAACGCTCGGAAAAACTCACTTAACTGCATTAACGCCACCCCGGATATTGTCGGGCAATAGACCACGAGAGCAATCGGAAGTAGCCTATCCGGCAAAAGCGTGGCAATCGTGACTCTTCAAACCACTGCACTTTCCCCTCCTCTACATTGACATAGTTACCAATGTTAGACGCGTAACCATCAGGAAGCCTTAAATCCTTGAGCCATTTCGGGAGGAGGAGCTTCTTTTCCTTTGTAAGCACGTATTGAGCCATCGGTCTAAGCTGGTTTACCATTGACGTATACCAAGTCTAAGGCCGGCCGCTTACGATTTCCTTAAGGTCCTTTCGAGCTTTTTCGTTGTCTTTAGTTGTTCTCTTGAAATCCATCAACGTGTTAAAAACATTATCGAATACATTCTTCTCAATGTGCATCACGTCAAGGTTATGTCGAATGAGATTTGTTTTCCGGTATGGCGGCTCCCAAAATATACTCCTCTTGATCAGTTATGGGTAGTCCCAAACCCTTGTATTTTGGTCTTCGAAAACTTTTCCCCAGAGGATCGGGCAATCTAGATACCTCCTCATAGACCGTGTCACCACTTAAACGAATCGGTGCCTCATCATGGTCAATCTTGTTCTTTTTAAACGCATTCTTAAGGGTCTGAATGGGTGGTCCTCAGGAAGAAATTGTCTATGGCAATCGAACCAACATGGTTTTCCGAGTGCGTGAGCGTGAAAGACTTTGTGTCACTCATACAATACGGACGGGCCAACTTCCCGTGGGTGCTCCAACCCGATAACATCCCATATGCGGGAAGTCATTAGCTGTCCACATCAACGCGACCTTCATCTTTGAAATTCTCTCGCTTGAAAGCATCCACGTTTCGACCCCATCCTCCCAAAGTTTGCTTCAATTCGTCCATCAAGGTCGGAGATAGACGTCAATGTTCCTCCCGAGTACATTTGGGCCGGGGATGAATAACGACAAGAACATGTAGGGATCACTCATACACAACCGGGGCGGAAGATTGTAGACGGTGGCTATAGCAGGCCAACAAGAGTAAGATTTTGCCCAGGACCAAACGGATTGAAACCATCGGAAGCGAGATGCATAGTATATTTCTTGCTTGAGACGCAAAGTCGGGATAAGTCTCATCAAAGTGTTTCCATGCCTCCCCATCAACTGGGATGAATCAACACACCCTCTTCACGCAAACTTTCCTTATGCCAACGCATTGCCTCTGCAGTAGATTTAGACGCGTAGAGGCGTTGCGGTCTTGGAATCAACGGCATGTAACGCAGCCGCTTATGTGGTGTTTTTCTTGTGTTTTGAACTCCCCCTCCGATTTGGCTTATATCTACTTTGTCCGCAAATTGAACACTCTGTCTTACGTGAATCTTCCTTGTAGAATAGCATGCGGTCATTCTTACACGCATCAATCTTTTCATAACATAGCCCAATACGCCCAACCAACTTCTTTGTCTCATAAAAGTTTGTAACCATCTTATTCTCTTTCGGCAACATCCGCTTAATTGCTTTCATGATACGATTATAAGCGGGCGGCTAATATTGCAATCGGCCTTTATGTTAAGGAGCTCGGCCACGGCCTCCAACACCTTGATCTCGCAACTGGATAGACCTTCTCTTTTGCGAGTCCATAGCATCAATAAATTTCTTGGCTGCGGGGTTGGTTCTTCTTTGTTGGTTCTACGACCAATCGAAGGAAGGGCCATTTGCATCCCTAACCATATCTTCCATATTCAAAGGTGGTTCTTCATTGTCTGAATAATAGGTTCGGGTTCGGGAGGTACATGAATATTCTCGGGGGATTATTCGCAACATTTGTGCGCAATCTCGGCTCACCATGACGGGTCCACCGTTTGTACCCAACTTCAAACCCGTTACGCAAAAGATGTTTACGAGTCTCGATCAAGCTTAGATACTTGACATTACAACACTTGTCGCATGGACACCTAATCTTACCATCCTTATCCATGTGACCAGGTTTTATTTAATTGAGCAAATTCAACAAACCCCTTCAACCCTCTATAAAACTCGGGATTGATACCGCGTTGATTCGGCAACTTCCGCTTATACATCCAACTACGATCATCGTTAACGAGACATTACTCTGCATTGCAATCCATATATTATTCGTACACTCAATTTAATCGACGGATGAAACAAAATCGGGATGTTAATAATTATTGGATTTCATAATATATTAACAGTCTATATAGAAGTAATTAACGTATTATCACTTCGGGATATTTGAATTACAAACTTAAAAGCAACACGAGATCTTCTTAAAATAAATATAAAGCTTCTAACTCATATTTAACAATATATTAACGAGGTCTTCTTAAAGTGTCTAGGAACTCGTTCCCGCTCCGAACTCGAATCTCTACTCTTCCTCCGCCTCGGTCCCGGAGGTCTTTGGTCTAGGTATGTTGAAAAAGTCGGTCGGACCTCGTCTGGCTCGAGGTATCGTGTGGTGGTGGATATATCGGTCTGGTAGCTCTCGATGCTTGCTCTTTCTGCCTCGAGGCCTCCTGCGAGCTATCACTTCGGGATCATTTCTCAAGCGGCTCTCAGAATCTCCGTCTCTCATGTCTGGCTGCAATGTCGCCGGTGATTTCATCGGGGTTGCTCTTGGCCTCCATGCCTCTTAATGTCATTTGGAAGAATAGTACGCCCCAAAACACTCTCGGCGTCGAGCCTCTATCATCATTTGTACGAGGACCTTCTTTGCTCCTCGTACCATGTCGGATACTCGGTGGTCGAAATGTGCTACCTCTAGTCGACGGAGTAGTGGTCGGTATCGGAAGAAAGCCCTCTAGAAATGCTGCGCCAAAGAAATGTGTAGTACGAGGCTCGGTCATAATCATCGGCATTGTATTAGTCGTCAATTTGCTCTCTCAAAGTCCGAGATGGTCTGCTGCGGGTATCCGTCTTGTCTGCTCACTAGAGATGGAATGCAAAAGGATGATACATGTAGTCCGGAAGTCGGACAATAAGCGGCCCGTCTGAATATCTCTCATAGTCTGCAATCCCCATGCCGGAATCCAATAGTACGGGTTTGCGGTCTCATATCGGGCCAAGGCCAACCTCCTATGCCAACTCTCGGTAGCGGCATCCCTCAATATCTGTATTTGTCCGGTCACCCAAGGTAATGCCGTACTGCCCCTCTACAGCGGTGGCGAGATCAACGAAATCTCTCATACGGCCACAATGATAGTAATGCAAATTTGCTGAACCATGTACTCGGATCCTCAGGCTAATCTATCAATGCTTAGTGGTATGTCTCAGCTAGCAACAGGTGGAATGATGTCCATCGCTCCTGTCCAGATTGAATATGCCGGATGTCAACTCCTCGATCACCTCTCAGTGCTGATGATCTCTAACGGCGTAGGCTGGACACACTCCGATGTAGCCGCGAAGTAGTGCGCGAGACGGAATGAGCAACATGAATATATCTAAGGAAGTGGATAGATCAAACGGTCAGGGGCTGGTCAGACTCAATACGGCTATATGAGTCAAGTCTATGAATCTATCGTCAACGACAATGCCCGATACCCGGTCTGCGTGATAATCCCAAGAATTGAGATAGTTGCTCCGTGGCGATCGTCTGTCTCGAGGAAATGCCACGGTCCTCGACTCGGCCACACCGATCGGTGCTCGAAAATCCTCCATCGTTGGCATCGGATCGTTGTACGATAGGGTGAACACATGTCGCTCACGAATCCCAAAGCACGAAGCGGCTCGGAGCGAGATCCCGATCAATCTTCCAATCTTTTAGAGACCGGATGCATGGCATGCTATACCTCCTGTCAATAAGTTTCGGTGTTGTTTTTGGTGAAAGCGCGTGAGTTCAAGAATGTCTTGTTGAAATTGAAACTCGCGGGAAACAATTTCTCCATTGTAATGCTCCATCTTTGCCTTAAATTGGGGCTTCTTGGGACTTTTTACCTATTAATATTGTGAATAATTGTATCAACAAATCTTGAGCTCTAGTTCAAACTAAACTAAAGGATAATGGTGTCCCTACCTAAACACCTACTCTGTCCTTTAAGTGCATGTTTGATAAACCTATCCCATCCCGAAATGCATGATTATATGAAATGCAAATATCACTTTGCCTACTTGCTTTATAATCGAAAATAAAGAAATTTCGGCTTTTGCATAGACCTAAATTATTACTATTGTGAGTAATTTTAAATATTAATATTTAATTCTTTGTTGTAAAATATATAATTTTACAATGATGAATTAAATTAACATTTATAAACAAGATGAGAGTCGTTATCATCCACAACTATCAAAACCCTATCTCGGCTTAGACCAAGAAAGATAGAGCAAATAAGTTCTTGTCGGTTTGAGCGAAAAGGATTTTCTGTTTAATATAGGTTTTTCCGGTTTCTTTGTCCTCCTCTCTAAGAATCTCAAACATCACGGCCATTGTCTTGACGGTGCTGTTTTACTCTTCACTTGGTGATATACGGTCACAAGTAAAAACAAGATAACGAGTATAACACCGGTGAAGAGAAAACGAAATTTCCTCCAATTTTTCAATCTCCACCTTCCATTTACCCAAGATCTGATTGCGAGAATCTTCCTCATGAGCTTTGAAAGGCTGGCGGTGTTGCCCTCAATCTCACGGTTGCACATGCCCTCAATCTCACGGTTGCACATGCGAAGCAACCGTGAGATTGAGGGCAACACCGCCGACTTTCAAGCTCGTGAGGAAGATTCTGTCGAGATCTCAGTAAATGGAAGGTGGAAGATTAAAAAATTGGAGGAAAGTTGTTTTCTCTTCAGCGGTGTTATCTTTGTTACCTTGTTTTTACTTGTGACCGTATAACACTTCTGAAAATAAAAGCAATTCTTGACAAGAACATGGCTTTGTGATGTTTGAATCCTTAGAGAGAAGAGAACGATGGCTGGAAAACTCTTATTAAACGAAAATCCTTTGCTCAAAGCTGACAAGAACATTTGCTCTATCTTTCTTGATCAAAGATGGACGGATTTTGATAGGCGTAGGTGAGAAAGGCTCTCATCTTATTTATATTTTAAGATGTTAACCACCAACCACAATACCACTAAGGTGCATCTAGGGTGCCGGGATTGATATCGGGCGCTCGAAGCGTAGGCGATATTACATCACCGTCCGCGATGCCGTCAATCGCCCCAAAATGGGATCTAGAACCACTAAGGTAGTGTGCGGTTGAATATGTTACATTATTGATACATTCACCCCCTTTCCTCCCCTTTGACTTTAAAAGACTTGAAAATTAGATATTTAGTAACTTATCTAATTGTTGCATATGTAATATGTTATGTTTACTAAATATGTAACATGTTATATTTACTAAATATAACATGTTACACCGATGGAAAATATCAAGTCTATTGCACAAGCATTTGGCCCAAAGATTGAAACTTTAAAAGTAGATTTACTATTATAATTAATCGAGAAAACAAGAAAATCCCCAAGCTGCGGTTTTGTATCTTCTACATTTGAAGTTGGGGATTTTCTTGTTTTGATTAATTGCTAAATCTACTTTCAAAGTTTCAATCTTTGAACCTATCTTGTGCAACTTGAGATTTTCCACTCGGCATAACCCCATGGTAGTGGTTGTACGTGATAGTAGTGGGGTGGAAAATATCAAGTTTGCACAAGCATTTGGCCCAAAGATTGAAACTTTGAAAGTAGATTTATTATTATAATAATTAATCAAAGTTTCAATCTTTGGGCCTGCTGTGCAAAAAACTTGAGATTTTCCACTCCAGCATAACCCCATGGTAGTGGTTGTACGTGATAGTAGTGGGGTTGGCTTCTATCCCATCCCGAAATACACGCATGAATTGCAAATATCACTTTGTCTACTTGCTTTATAATCGAAAATCAAGAAATTTTGACGACATAACCCCATGGTCTCCAAGTGCACGACGTAGACTAGGTCAATCAAACACTATCGATTATAATCGACGGTGTAATCAACCATATATGTCTAGTATACACTCAGAGAACAATAGGATTAATGCAACCGAAATATTTCAACTATCGACAATTCAAGCAATTTTAATAGACAATAATGATATTTATATATATACATATATGTATATTTTTATTTTAATTTTTATTAAATATAACATGTTACATATTTGATTATGAGTACGGTTATTTATCGTTTTCTTTATAGTGGCATATGTTTTCTTCTATTCGTTAATATTACTAACATATGTTTTCTTCTATTCGTTAATATTACTAAATATGTAACAAACTAGGATACTGAGCTGTATCCTAATTTGTTTCATATAAGGTGCATCTAGGGTACCGGGATTGATATCGGGCGCTCAAACGTGGCGACATAATCACCGTCCGCGATGCCGTCAATCGCCCCAAAATGAGATCTAGAACTAGATGTTCCTAAACTATTTCATCCACAGTTTTCTTACTTATTTGTTTGTAATTGAGATCAATTAAAGTCTCGACTCATGATCATTCGTGCTTACTTTTATTAGTTTAATATATTTGTTTTATTAGTTTAATATATTTGTTGGGTTATCAAAATTGTTATTATTCTTCCTAATTCTTTTAAATGGATATTTAATGTGATTTGTACCAAGCAAAATGAGTTCGTGTGAAATCTATAGTATAAATTAAACCCCTCAGTGAGCAGTTCTATGAACAGTTCAGGAGGGGTTTTTCCTATTTTGCCCTCACTATTTAGTATGTTTCCCATTTTGCCCTTAAAACGTAAATGGGCTTTGGATTTGGGCTAAGACTTTGGGTTTGGGCTAAGAGTGGGCTTTAGGAGGGTTTACTTAAATTAATTAAGTAGCGATATTTTTATTTTTTTTTTAAATTTAAAAAAAAAATTAATATGAAAAAAAAAAAAAATACACCGTGTGCTTGGACACGGGCATATGTACTAGTAATAACATATAAAGCAGATTCAAGGTGGTCTCAGTCTAAGTTGATCTTAAAGTTAGCAAATCTAATGACAAGTCCCAAATTCAACTAATGAAAATATTCTGACTAGCTTTTTGGTTTCTCAAGCTTGAGAAGAAGGTTGGAACCCCTCACGATACTGCGAGATATTATAATAGTTCTTTATTCAATTCAATGGAACCTACTCATAACAATTATACACTTACTATTCCTTGCCCCACCTTCTCCCTCGTACCCTACACTCACATCACAACACTAATTTTTTATTAATCCTCGTTTCCAAAATAGAGTAGAGAGTAGCTTTTATTGAATTGTCCCAAAATCCAATTCTAGTGTTAATGTTCAAGTTGGCAATCATAACAGGGATTCTTTATTCTTTGTTGCTAGATCTTTGAATCTCTAACATTTTCAACTTGGCCAACTTCATCTGTACGGTGCGGTGCGAGATGTCTTTGCTTAACCCGATGAAATATTGAAATTTGGTTACATTTAATTTTCTATTACCTTACTGAGAACAAAAGACTTTGCAAATTAATAAATTCCCAAGATATAGCTCAATCGAAGAATAATAATATCATGATTATCCATGTTCATATTAAACTATGCATAATAACACAAAACTTTCAGGTAACAAACTTAACTACTAACAATGTTTCTTGAAGTGTTGTTCACATGAATTCTCATCAAAATTACGGATAACGGCCCCATGTACACATACGGCAACGTTGAGTCATACAAAGTAAAAAAACACACACGCACACGAGATCGAAAGAGTAGCCCAATAATGTTCGATAACAACACCAACAAAGCCTTGGTCCCAATGCATTTGATAAACAAATATCCTTGACACCGACATACGAGAGGGCGAGAATGAGAGTAATCCAAGTCCATTGACAACCTCCAAAAAGAAAAATTAATAAAAATAGAAATGCCACATGCAGCAGAATAAGAGTAATCCAAAAAAAAAAAAAAGCGTTAAACACACACAGCAGTAACAGATTAAAATTGATTCAATTCTGTCAAAGAACCAATGCAAAGGAGGACAATAAGCCAATATTCCAGAAAAAAAAAAAACAGAAAAAATAAACCTAAGCAGTTAACCAATTTCTTGAAATTTCTTGAAATCGATAAATAAATAAATCATAAAAATCGATGAAGAGGGGGAATCGAAATACCTGGTTGATGAATACAGAGAAGAGAGAGAAATTGACCGTGGAAGGAGGCGGACGGACCAACGGAGGCCGACGGCGTGAGGCGGTGGAGAGGTGGACGGAACCACTAGATTGGCAAAAATACGAGAACCCTAGATTGGCAAAAACCGCATCGGCAATATAATTGATTAAAAAGAATACAATCGAATGTAGTTTAAAGAGGGAAATCACGTACCTTGAAGAAGAGAGAGCTAGGATTGAGAAATTGGATCGCTTCGAGAGGAGAGAGAAGAGCGCGAGATGGTGAAGACGGTGGAGATGGTGGACGGCGAAGGTTCGTCACGGCGGAGACGGTGGAGAGGTGGACGACGGCGGCGATTCTTCTTCTAGGTCGCGAGAGAGCGGGAAGAGAGAGAAAGCGGGAAGAGAGAGAGAGGGAAATTGATACGTAATTGATATACGAGGGATTAAATGAGTTTTTATAATTTCCCCCGACGACGGAATATTCCGTAGCTAAATATTAATTATAGCGGCGGAAATTAAATTCCGGCGCTATAATTAATATTTAGCGGCGGAATATTCCGTCGGTAAATCCGGCAGCTAAACTATACGTACGCTCACTGGATCGATGACATGGCACTCTCATAGACGGAAATTTCCGCCGGCGATTTTAAATTCAGCGACGGAAATTTCCGCCGCTATTATTAATAAATATAATTGTTTTCATTATATTTTTGAAAAAATAAATAAATCATTAATATTTATTAATTTTAATTTAATAAATATCATTATTTTTATTTATATAAAAATAAATAAATCATAATAATTTATGATATATTTATATAAAAATAAATAAATCATAAATATTAATTAATTTTAATTTTATAATGGCATTATTTTTATTTATATAAAATATGAAAGTTATTTTAAATTACTCTCAAAAAAATAAATATGAGTCAATAAATATTATTTTTGAAAAATTTTTAATTTAATAAATATCATTATTTTTATTTATATAAAAATAAATAAATCATAAATATTTATGATATTTTTGAAAAAATAAATAAATCATAAATATTAATTAATTTTAATTTTATAATGCCATTATTTTTATTTATATAAAATATGAAAGTTATTTTAAATTACTCTCAAAAAATAAATATGAGTCAATAAATATTATTGACTCATATTTATTTTATGAGTCGAATAAATATTATTGACCCGTATTTATTTTAAATTACCACA
>JAFEMH010003912.1:0-10000 GCA_022495995.1 Adenophora triphylla var. japonica | reverse complement strand
GGCACAAAAAACAAAGTTTTCTTAATTCCTAGTCCTAGGTTTAATTAATTAATTTCTTTACTTTCTCGACTTCCGTGATTGAAATGAAATGACCATTTGGGTCACAGTTTTGAGCTTGGTTTTGGTGTTGTACTGCATGTTAAGAATTGTACGTGCAGGTTTTCGAGACTTGCTTCGTCAAGTCAGGGCTAGATCGCTGGTTGGTGCAGGATTGCTACTGAATTTGCCGAAGCGATGTGTCGCGCGGGACAAGGCATCTCGCGCGAGACACGCTAACCAGGCAGAATCCCTTTCCTTCTACGAACGGGATTTTGTCAGTTTTCCCTATAAAAACACCCTGTAGTCTGGCCAGATAACTCATCCCAGGCCTTTAAACTCTAGAGATATTCTGTTAGGGTGGAATTCTTGTCTTCTTTTCCAACCATGTGATCCATGGCTTCCAAGGAGATCGTCCCAACGTCCATAATTGTTGATGATTTTTCTTTGCCGTTTGACGTGGTTGAAGCATTCAAGCAAGCATCAAGAGATTTTGTGAGGTCGTTTCGCAACCGATCTCGCAATAAGTTTATAGCAGAATTCGTATTCAGAATCCTTTTCACCTTGAAGAACCTTCAATCGGATTGGAATCTTTTGCAGGGTGCTGCTCGATTTTGGGATCCCTCTGTCCATCTCTTTAATTTTTCTCATAATGAGATGGTGCCTATTGTTGAGGAATTTGCCATTATCCTGGATATGCCTTTGACTGGTGAGATTGTTGTTCCTAAATACAATAGGAATCATTCAGAGGCTTTGAATGAATTGCTAGGGATTTCCCTTGATACTTGCTATGAGCTGGTTCACCGCTGATGGGTAGATTATTCTTCTTTTCCTGAGCGCTTCAGGGGAGATTCAGATGATGATGCCTTCCATGCTTACAAACGGAACTTTCTGGCCCTTTCTCTTTTCGGAGATGTTTTGTTCGTATGCAGGTATGGCTTGGTTGACTCCCAATTGGTGGAAATCGTTCTGCAGGCTAGGAAACGTTCTAGGAACATCATTCCGCTAATTTTAGGTGAAACCCTGCATGGTCTTGACGAGTTGCATAAGACCGGTGCCATGACTCAAGGGAGTCCTCTTTTATTGACCATTTGGCTTAGGAAGCATCTCAAGTTGGTAGGTCCCCCGTTGGAATATTCCCCATTCACATATCACACAAGAAAGTTACTGATCAAGGATCTCTCGGTGGATGAGTGGGCTGAGCTGATTGCGAAGACTGTGACTGCCGATATCATTTGGTGTCCACCTTATTGGAGATTGAACAAGTATGTTGCCAATACCAAGGGTTTTGACAGGGTTGTTCTCCCGGGTTTGCGAGATTCCTCCTTTTATTTTCCCAAGCGGGTGCTCCGTCAGTTTTGTCAGCAGCATGACAAGTATCTTTTCGAAGGGGCCTCTCGTGAGGTGTCTTATATCGGTGTAGAGTTTACGAAGGTGCTAGCTCAAGTATGGGGTGAAGGAACTAGTCGAGACCGCTGGTCGAACCTTCGAACTTTTGATGCAAGCATCTTCTTATCTGACAAGTATTTGGATTGGTTCCTTCATACCGGTCACCCTAACGTGGAGAAAATTGATGATCTTCGGCTTTCATTGTTAGGGGATTCCTTCGTGCCTAGAAGTATTTTGCGAAGGAGCGAGGCTCAGTCTGATCCTGCTAATGTACGGACCGATCCAACCCAGGATTTTCTTGATGGGGATTGGTATGAGAGGCGAGGCAAGGGTATGCCCGGAAAGACGCAAGCTTTAGATAGGCCCAATGTCTTCAAGAGGCTTTCGGAGTCCGTTTTTACTTGTCTCGAGGGATGTTCTGCTTCGAAGGGCCCAAAACGCAAGAGAGATCGCGATAACGGTGATGATCATGTCCGCCGGCCTACCAAGTCAATGAAAGGCTAGATCTTAAGGAGTACCAAGAGATTGCTTTGATAGATCAATAGTTTTATTTTATTAGTATTTTTTTTTCAAGATTGTTAGCTTAGAAAATTAGTCGTTGTGGTTAGGATTTCCCTTTTGTCATTTAATAAAATGCATTTGATTAATAAAGGACAAGATTAGATTTATTTATTTGATTAGACCGAACCCGAAGGCTGCTTACGTTCCTCTTTTACAGCAATTAAATAAGAGGCTCAGGTCTAACGTAGTTCATTTTTGAGAGAAAAAGGACAAAATACGGTTTCAGGTCGAGGGATAATCTCGCGCGGGATAAGGCCTCCTCTTTTTTTTTATGCACACCCTTTCTTTTGCCTAGACTGCCCCTTCGGGTTTTCAATCTAGCCGGCCTCTTTTCTTGTGCAGGCTCTAATTTTTGCCTAGGCCGTCCCCTTCGGGATTTTGAACCTAACGAGCATTTTTTTTCTTTTAAGAGGCCAACTCACGCGAAGTATTTCTTGAGTTTGTCCATGTTGACTGGCTTCGGTAGCTAATCTCCGTCTAGGTCCACCAGCTGAAGGGCTCCCCCAGAGAATATCTTCTTCACGGTGTAGGGTCCTATCCATCTTGGTCCCCACTTGCCTAGCGGGTTGAAAGGTCCAGGACAATGCTCACGAAGAACCAGGTCGCCTACTCTGATATTCCTTGTCTTGACCTTTTTGTTGAAAGCTCTTGCCATTCTTCTTTGGTAGGCTTCAGTGTGCTCGGCTGCTTTCAGCCTCCTTTCATCTAGCAAAGCTAACTCTTCGTATCTGCTTTCTAGCCAGTTGACTTCATTCACTTGGTTTTCTAGGAGGACCCTTAGTGATGGTATTTCCAATTCTATTGGCAAGACAGCCTCCATTCCGAATGAGAGGGCGTAGGGAGTCTCTCCTGTAGTTGTTCGGACTGAGGTGCGGTATCCCCACAGTGCGAAGGGTAACTTGTCGGGCCTGTCTTTCCCAGTGATTGCCATTTTTATGATGATGGTTTCGATTGTCTTGTTTGCGGCTTCAACTGCTCCATTCGTCTGAGGCCTGTAAGGAGATGACTTGTGCCTTATGATTTTGTACTCGGTTAGAAGGCGATCAGTTTCTTTCTCGAAGTGCGAGCCATTATCGGATATCATCTCTTGCGGGACCCCGTATCGGCAGATGATGTTGTGTTTGATGAATTCGGCAACCTTTCTGGCATTCAAAACTTTATAGGAGGCGGCCTCGACCCATTTAGTAAAATAGTCGATGGCTACTAGGACGAAGCAGTGTCCATTAGCTCCTGTGGGTGTGACCTTTCCAATCATGTCTATCCCCCATATCGAGAACGGCCAAGGAGAAGTCATAGGGTACAGTAAGGAAGGCGGCGCGTGCTGAAGGTTGGCGTGTATCTGACACTTATGGCATTTCTTGACCATTCTCAGTACGATGCCAGCCTTCCATGGTTAGCCAAAAGTACCCTTGTCTGATGATCTTTTTGGCGAGCATATTTCCGCTCATGTGGGTTCCACATATACCTTGATGAACATGGTCCATTATTTCTCGGGCCTCTTCTTCGGTGGCACAAAGGAGGTTTCCTTGGGAATGTTTCTTGAATAGACGGCCAGCAATGATGACGTAATTAGCTGCCAGCCTTTTAAGGGCGATCTAAGTCTTCTGTTCGGTCTCAGGTGGGATGGTTCCATCTAAGATGAAATGCCAAATATCATGGTACCACGGTTTCTTTTCGAAGTCCTCAATAGTGGCACATTCGGATAACCATTTGTCTTTGCAGTCATGGAGATCTATAACGGCGCAGTAGGCAGGAGTTGAACGCCATGTAACTTTGAAGGGTTTGACTGCCTTTCCTTTAGGGATTTTGACCAAGGAGGCGAGTGTAGCCAATGCGTCAGCAAATCGGTTTTTGTCTCTAGGAAGATAGTGGAATGAGATATCGTGAAATTGTTGCACCAACTCTTGGAGGTGGGCATTGTATCTTTGAAGGGTTAGATCTTGAATCTTCAACTTCTTCAGTGTCTGATTGATGATTAACTGGGAGTCCCTAAATACCTCAAGTTCGATCACGTTGCGCTCTAGGGCTGCCTCAAGCCCCACTATACAAGCCTCATATTCTGCGGTGTTATTGGTGGCGTCAAATTCAAGACGTATTTCTAGTGGAGTATAGATGTCGTCGGGATCTACTAACAACATTTCGATGCCGAATCCTCTCTTGTTGGCTGCGCCATCGAAAAATAATTGCCACTTATTTTTGTCTTCTATAGTCATGATGTCTTCATCAGGGAATCGCGAGTCTTCCCCCTTCACTTCGTCGCAAGGAAATTCGGCCAACTGGTCTGCGAATACACTCCCTCTAACGTATTTCTGAGTGACGTAAGTGATATCATATCCCGCGAGCATGAAATACCATTTAGCCAGTCTTGAAGACAAATTTGATTTGTCTAGGATGTACTTCAAAGGATCCATTCTTGCAATGAGACGAACCGGGAAGGCTTCCATATAGTGTTTTAGTCTTTGTGATACCCAAACAAGAGCATCGCAAGATTTTTTGAGTGGAGAGTAGTTGATTTCGCTTCCTTGGAATCTGCGGCTGACAAAGTAGATGGCATTCTCTGTGTGTGAAGCAGGCTGTTCTTGAGCGAGCATAGCCCCTAGCGCATTTTCAGTAACCGTGAGGTATAGCTTTAAGGGCTTTTCCTTGTACGGTGGAACCAGGATGGGTGGGGAGGTTAGGTAATGCTTAACTTCCTCGAATGCTTCTTGACATTCTTCGGTCCACTCTTGAGGTGCATTTTTCTTAAGTAGCTTGAAGATGGGATCGCACATTGTAGTCAGTTGATTGATGAATCGACTGATATATTGGAGTCTGCCAATAAATCCCTTTACTTCTTTCTGTGTTCTGGGTGGAGGCATGTCTATGATGGCCTTTATCTTGGCGGGGTCTGCTTCTATGCCACGCTCGGTGACCATGTACCCTAAGACTTTCCCTTTGACCACTCTGAATGAGCATTTTGCGGGGTTGAGCCTCATCTTGTGTTGTCTCAGTCGATTGAAGAATTTTCTGAGATCTCTGAAGTGCTGACCATCTGTCTCTTTTGAGTGGATAATCATGTCGTCCACGTATACCTCTATTTCCTTGTGTATCATGTCATGGAATAGTGTCGTGACTGCCCTTTGGTAAGTAGCCCCAGCGTTCTTGAGATCAAACGACATGACCGTATAACAGAACGTCCTCCAAGGTGTGGTGAATGCTTTTTTGTGCTGATCTTCCTCGGCCATGAGGATTTTGTTGTACCCTGCGAAGCCATCGACGAATGAGCGGACTTCGTATGCTGCTGTGGCGTCGACCAACATGTCTATGTTTGGTAGTGGGTAGTCATCTTTAGGGGATGCTTTGTTCAAGTCTCTGAAATCAACACAGACTCGTATTTTCCCATTCGACTTGGCTACTTGTACCGTGTTTGCTATCCATTCCGGATACTCGATCACTTTGATAAATCCCACGTTCAAGAGTTTCATGATCTCTTCTTTCACTTACATTGACCATTTCGGCTTGATTCTGCGCAGTTTCTGTTTGACTGGTTTGGCGTTGGGTAGCAATGGTATTTTGTGTTCTACAATCGGCTGATTTAACCTAGGCATATCTTTGTAGGACCAAGCAAAGACATCGATATATTCTCTAAGGAGCTGCGTCAAGGTTTCTCTGTCTTCCCCCTTGAAGAAGCTGCCAATCATTGTTTCTTTGGGGTCTTCTGTTGTCTCGAGATTAACCGTTTGCATTTCCTCGTTGTCAACAGGGTCATTCTTTCCACAACGACCTACTTTCTTTGCTAATTCTTTTAGAATTTGTTCGTTTTCTTGGTCTATCTCATTGTATGATTCATTATTAACTTGTTCGTTATATTGATTATTATTAGTTAATTCATCATTCACGATGTTAGTAATCTCAGGGTAATCGGAAAGATCAAAGTTTTCATTAAGGAAGTAAGGGAATACATGCTCGGCCACCGCCTCGATTTCCTCTTGAGTGAGTTCATCAGAGGTGGAGCCTGATTCTAATGTGAAAGTTACAGGGCCTATCTTCCTGCGGGGATGAGTGCAACCAAGCTTTTTGATCTTGAAGTCTTCATCAACAACTGGTCCTCCGGTGACGTGCCAGTTTAGAATTGGCTCATCACATTTCTGTATTAACTTTCTGTAATCAATAGTTGGAGCGTCCCCCTTGGAGATTGCATGGATCTGGCTGTCTTCTAACCGGCACAGGTCTTCAAACTGTCGCAGCATGTCTTCTCCCAACACAAAGTTCCATTTGCTGGTCATTTCTGCCTTCGTGCCCCACAAATCTTTATGGATTAGTGGGACAGGTTCTGTTTCATCTGGTGAAGCATCGTAGTCACTGAAGATTTCAAAGCCCGGTTGGCGCTTTCCCTTATCGTCAGTCCATGGTTCTGAAAAGATAAAGTAGGGGATGCTTTCCCCTTCCCGGACGAAGTAGCCATTGAGTGTTTTGGGTATGGCTCGAGGTTGCAGTTTTTGTTCTTTGGGTCATTGTGGCCTTTGTACGCGGTTCCTTCCCACTTGACTTGAGTGAAGTCCCACTCCTCTGCGTCATCTCCATCGTGGATGGAAATGATGTATCCTAGGCCATGCTTCGTGTGTGGTGGGGAAACCGGTGGTGGTTCCGTTATCCCTTGCAAGTGTTTCCCAAGTCCCAAGCCAGGAAAGTATCCTTTTGCTTTCATCATTCTCCAAACAGGAAGGTTTCCAGAAAACCGAAGTGCTTTGGAGTAATCGTTTTCGTTGCAAGTTTATATAACATTCACGGTGCTTTCTTTCTCGATTGAAATAAGTAATCATAATTGAAAATAAAAATACTGACTAACTATTATTGAAAAGCAAACTTGATACTCTTACCTGCAAATGAGGATTTTAGGCAAGTAGTACCCAAACTAGACTAGACTACCAATCATTTCTTTTGGCAAAAAGTAAATAACTGAAAAAAGAAAAGGAAGCTTTCATTTCTTAATCCAACCAAGGGCACCTCCGCTAGGAGCAAGTTTGATGGTGTCGTTGTCAATTAAGTCTTAGACTGCATTCTTCAGGTTGAAACAATCATCAGTATGGTGGCCATAGCATTGATGGTAATAGCAGTAGAGGTGTGGAGCTCGACCTTCCTTCTTGGGTTGGTAGCCTTCCATTGGGTTCATCACTCCATCCTTGTGAAGACTTCTGAAGAGATGACCGAGGGAGATCCTTCCAATGTCAGTGAAAATCCTTCCCTTCCTTCGCTTAGCCATTTGATTATGGAGGTCTCGAATATGGTTCTCGTAGTGTTGCACAAAGACGTTGTGGCGAGACTTATATTCTGCTTCCATTTGTTCTTTGAGGTCACGGTAGAGAGTATTGAGGCAATACTTGACCCTCTCATCAATGTCATCTTCAATGCGGGCTTCGAGGGCGCTACACTTTTGGGTCATAGCCTCGAGTTCTCTCTTGACCTCTTCGAGTTCTTCAATTAGTATCTTTGTCTTCTCATCTTGAATGGACTCTTCCAAGTGACGCCATTCGTTGCTATTGTCAATATGTTGCAGAGCTTTGGCGAGTTGAGCCTTGATGCCACTTAACTCTTCTTGCACGGATGATTGCCTGCTGTCGGAGTCACTTTCCATCTTTCAGAAATCCCTAGCAATGCGGGTGGAAGGTAAATCGAAGGCTTCCCTCCAACCTTCAACATGCTCCATTTCAACGACAAGAGACTTGGTCATCTTCCGCAAATCTTCCTCTTCGAGGTCTTTCTTAGTGACGAAGTACTTTTTCGTAGACATTGTGTTGAGAGTCTTGAGATTGAGTAGCTTCGGAAAACTGACAGAAGGGATGCAGAGATGGCGTCAGGATCAAATCTAGCCCCAACGAGTCGAAAGCAGGCTTAAATGGTTTAGGCTCAAACACAGCAAACAGGGGCATTATCTCACGCGAGACATGTAGTCACGCACGAGACAATCACACGGAAAGTCGATTTTTATTAGACCTAATTTTTGGTCGGAACGGAGAATCCGTTTAGAGGGGTTTCTAAGGCCTTTATCAGAACCTAATGACTAAGTAATCAGTCCGATTTTTGTAAAACACTACAAGAAAGAGGCTTATATACGGCGGTTAAAATCCGCCGTATATAAAACGCGCCCCGCCGTAAATAGTATATACGGCGGACTAGCCGCCGTAAATAGTCCACCGTATAAAACCTCGCCTTAAATACTATATACGGCGGTTATCCCGCCGTAAATACTATATACGGCGGAAATACCACCGCCGTATATAAATGTAATACCATACGTATATTATGGCATATTTGAGTAATCTTTATACGGCGGTAGGTGTAACCGCCGTAAATAAGAGACGAGTCGTCCACTACGTAACGAGTCGTCCCAATTGCACCCCCACCAGGTTCCCTAGCTAGCTATGGAGGAGAGAAAGAGAGCTGAGAGATTACCGCGAAACTG
Organism: Adenophora triphylla var. japonica; assembly: GCA_022495995.1. NCBI lineage: Eukaryota > Viridiplantae > Streptophyta > Magnoliopsida > Asterales > Campanulaceae > Adenophora > Adenophora triphylla. Next base: position 1,572 of record JAFEMH010003912.1, on the reverse strand, counting down.
AATAGGGAAATTTGGGTTTCCCGATATTTAATAACATTTACGGCGGATATTGTACACCGCCATAAATAATGGTATTATTTACGGCGGACGCGTATCAACCGCCGATAATAAGTACCTATAAACGGCGGCTACTTATATACCGCCGTATATAACTTCGATCTCGTATACGTACATATTAAATGTACGTACATTACTTATTTACGGCGGACGCGTCCGTATATATATTAGTTATTTACGGCGGGCATGCATACCGCCGTATATATAATACATATACGGCGGACGCGTGTTCACCGCTGTATATGAGCGTCGTAAAAAGCCTACTTTCTTGTAGTGAAACAAAGCCATGTAAGATTGTTTTGAAGGATATATTTTTTTCTTTTTAAAGGGACTTCCGAAAGGGTCATTCCGAAGGGACTTTTTCCGAAAGGACTATTCCGAGTCCTTCTTTATTGTCAATTTTACATGGCTTTATTTTGGTCAAAATGAGAAAAGATCACCGAGTCAAACCGGGCGGTCATGGAGTGATCCTAAAAAGACAATCTACATGAAATGTGGCGATGCGGGAGTTTGGAAGGCTAGGCTCCCGCGATATGACAATCTAGGTGGATTGAATACGCGGAGTGTGATGATCCCGACCCGGAGAGGCCGGCGACTAGGTGGGTACCGTCATCCGTCCTTAGTGTGGGTCCCAGAGTTTATAGAGGATATGTAGTGCAATGACAGATATAACATGAGTGCGCGTGTGTGATAGTCAATCTAGGTGATAGATAAAATAGAGATTTTTTTTTTCGAAAACAAAAGAAAACAAATAGTGGCCGCGCCAAATGGTTGCCTACGTTTCTTCCAACTTAGGAAGACTCAGGCCATCGTAGTTCCAAATAATGAGAGAGAGAGATGAATAAATTAATTACAACTCCCGAATCCCCAATGGACCGGACTTAATAAAATAAAACCCAATCACACGCAATCTATAAATAACAATCAATTAATTAAACTTAAAATACGAATTCGAGTTCTACATCTTAAGGGAGGCCTTAAGATGAGGGAACTGCGAGATAATGAATTCTGGGATCCCCCTTGCGTGTTCGACTCTTGTCTTGAACTTTGAGATGAACAGGGAAAACCAGAAGACACCAGATTGCTGAAGAAATATCTCGCGCGAGATAGGATATCTCGTGCGAGATATGCCTGATCTGGAGAAAAAAAAACGAATTTATTTATTTATTTTTGAAAACCTCTCTTTTATTTTTGACGCAAGTTTAAGCCTCTTTATATTTACAGTCCCCAGCAGAGTCGCCACTGTAGCGATGCGCGATTTTTCCTTTTTATCATCTTTTTGAGTCGCCACCTATATTATTCGTTTGGAAACATAGAAAAACCATTTTGAAATAGATTTTGGGTTCGGGGCTTAGGTTATGGAATGGGAAGGTCAAGGAGCACCCATTCCACTCAATCTGGAGATCGGTCTTGCTAAAGAAAAGAGAGGTTTTCAAAGAAGGAGAATATTTCAAACAATAAATAAAATAAAGATCCATTTAACGGGGTTAAACGGAATATATGATCGATTGCTTC